>KN817647.1:33087-85730 GCA_000827495.1 Hypholoma sublateritium FD-334 SS-4 | reverse complement strand
TCCTACATCCCAAATGAGGGTGCACTTTTGAAGATATAGATGTACTGTTGATGCTGGTGAAAGATGGGACCATGGGGGTCAGTATTCATTGAGATATTACATAGTCTATTTTGCTGGTGATCAAAAAGGCCAAAAAGCGAAATTAGTAGGCTATTCAACACCTTCCACTTCACCTATTCACACAATTTGACCACCAAATTGAAGATACAGGTTGACTGGATCTACTATTAAAATTTGGGGTGCTGAAGCGAAGTATTCATAAAGATATTGAGCAAGCAATACTTGCTGCAAGATTTTGACCTAAAAATAGTCTAAAAAGCGGACTACATGTCTATTTCTCACCTTCCAGTGCTCCTATTCACACATTTGAGGTATCATTTGAAAGCTACAGATGAACTGATCCCTCCTATGCATTTAAATGTGGAGGGACAGCAATATTTAGGGAGGAATTGAGTGGTACATCTGCATGATCTATTAATGTGCTGAGTTTCTGATCTAAAAATAGGTACAAAAAAGCGAAGTACATCCACTACCATCTTTCTGCATCCATCCCTTAATGGTYTTCTATGCTGGGGGAAACCCATCCATAAATTTTTAATAAATCTAAATTGCCTATCCCAGCAAAAATGGAGGGATTTGGCCCAGCCATTACAGAGATATAGGCATACAGATGCTCAAAGTGGTCATTCTGACCGCTTTGGGGGGGTGTGGGAATTATAAGGCACAGCCACATCAAATCTAATCACAACATCACCAGGTTTTGCTCTGTGGATGGGTGTGGGAAAATTTTTGGGCCTGGCAACTCGGCCATAGCAGTGTTTTGCTAAATTTTTCAAACTCAGCCACATGCCATGTGATGCCGGAAATGGCAGTGGCCAACTACCCATCCTGATGTCTCTAGGTGTAAGCACAATTGCTGTTGGGAAGCTGCCCAGGGGCCTGGGCAACTGCCGCTGTGGATATAAGAACCATGTGGGGCTACTGCCCACCTTCATGCATAATTTCTACAGCCATGGTTGCGGCGTGGGCGGTGTCGTGGGCGGTGTCGTGGGCGGCGTCGTACGGGGCGGCGTGGGCGGCGTGGGCGGTGTCGTGGGCGGTGTCGTGGGCAGCGTCGTACGGGGTGGCGTGGGCGGCGTCGTACGGGGCGTCGATGGGCAGCGAGGGCGGCGAGGGCGGGGCAGCATGGGCATCGATGGGCGGCATCGTACGGGGCGTCGATGGGTGACGAGGGCGGCGTGGGCGGCATGGGTGGTGTCGTACGGAGCGTCGATGGGCGGCAAGGGCGGCGTGGGCGGCGTGGGCGGTGTGGCCGACGAGGGCGGCGTGGGCGTCAATGGGCGGCGTGGGCGGCGTCGGCGACGGCGACCGTGTCGTACGGGGCGTCGTACGGGGGCATCGATGGGCGGCGTGAGCGGCGCGGGCGACGGCGGCCGTGTCGTCGTAGGTGACGTGGCAGAGGCGGGGGCGCCGGGGCGTCGTTTGGGCGTCGTTAGGGGGTGAGATGGGGCGACGACGGCGGTGCGTGACGTGGCAGTCGGCATCGGTGGCGACGGCGGGCAACGGGGCGGTCGATGGGGCCGTTGAGGGCGGGTACGGGGCGTCGGTGGCGGCAGCAGTGTGCATGGGAGGGGTTGGGTGGTGGTGAGGCCGGTCAGTGCGGTTCGACGGGCGCAGGGTGCGGCGCACGTACCTTTGGCCGTTGTTCTTTCGCGAACGAGGCGGGCGGCGACCACCGTGGAGGCGGTCGACGGCGGGTCGGTAGTGGCGAGCTGCGGGTGGGCGACGACGGCGGTCGGCGGCGGCGGGCTGGACGGTGGGCGGCTGGTGCGGCGGTGGGCGGTCAGTGGTTGGTGGTGGTTTGGGGGGAACGAAGGCAAGCCGCGCGGGCCCCTAACACAGCGCAGCTGGGAATTACCACGCACGGGCCAGACAGCGGCGGGGCTATGGTATATAATATTTGCAGGGTTGATATGGTGTCGTTGTGTAGCGGCTCAGCGTGGCGCCCTTGTTTCGGAGGTCGACGGTTCGATTCCTGATGGTGTCTATATTTTTAGTCAGTGTAATAATAATAATTAATACATTATATTCAAGTATATCCAATGCAGTGTTGCATGGAATTCCGTGGACATTCCGTGGAATCCGTGGATTCCTTCGATATTCTATTGGTTTAAATTCAAATAAACTTGTTTAAATTGCATTACATTCAATGTAGCAATGTTTCAATTGAATTAAATTCTGATAAATACTCCGTGGAATTCCATGGAATTCCATGGATATCCGCCTTTCCATGGACAAAAATCACGGACTCCATGGACACTTGTCCATGGAGTTACTGATAAAATTGTAAATGGTACGGACTCCGTGCGGACTCCATGCGGAGTGTCCATGGACAAAAAAATCGAAATTGGCAGGGCATCTCACCCAAAGTGCATACCCCAAAAATTTCAAAATTTGTCCGTGGAGAATCCGTGGACTCCACGGAATTCCACGGTGTCCGTGGAACTGCGCAGGAAAAGGTGGGGGACTGTAAAGTACTCCTAGTAGGGTCTTCTTGTATGCGCATAAAATATTGGTGTGTAGAGATACATGGTGCATATTTATTAATGAGTAGAGCAGAGAGCTATTGCATTGAGTCTTGATTAAACTGACGAGTACAGCCTTGAAGGAATCATCGAAGGGCTGGGTGTGGCATGTCTAAAAATACCCTGGCCAATCAGAAGTTGAATATATAGGCGCTGAAAAAACTACTGTATGTGTTACACAGGACGCGGAAAAATTCCCTGCACCCTAAAATTTGGGGCATAAATATGCAAGCTATTATTCTCGCCACTGACAAAAAACTGAAGTGGAAGGAGTGAGCTGGTATGTCTAACAGCAAACCCGCGAACTCATCAACCAATCAGATTGCATTTACAAAGCTACTGAAAATGTCACTCAAAACACAGAAATTTATTATAGTGGACTCAAATCTTGACCTACCATCATGAAAGTTCAAATATAGATATATTGGAGGATTTGAAATCATATTCCGTGGTGTTTGAGTGCCGACCAAAGCTGAAAGTAAATTTACAAGAACTTGGCTGCTCTGAACGTGAGCAGCTTCAAAGTTCCCTTGAGAATTCAAGACGAGCCTTACTTGTTTTTGACAACCATATCAGGATATATACCATGACAGTAAACAGTAGTGAGATATGTGTGGAGAGAACTTCTTGTAACCTTTATTCACACCAAAACACCTTCCAGAATAGCACATGGTTTGTCTTTGTTCTTTCTCATAGATATTTTGGCAATATATTCAAGATTTCACAGAAGTTGGTCAGTACAGCAAGAACATGCCAATATATATCTCAAATCACATGAAGTAGGTCATATGATATGTACATGGAATACACAGCATAACATAAACATATACATCGCTATGCAATAGCTGGGGCGGGTAGCCACCTAGCATGTCCATACCAATGTCCAAGGCAAGACTGAGCAGTTCAAATTTCAAACGCACAGGGTGGTGAAAGAGTTTGAATGTGCATGAATGCAGAGCATGGGAGAATACAGAGATAAGCTCAATCTGTGTGCTCTGGGGCATGGACACACAGATGCGGAGGGATAGGATAAGTGGGGCACGGTCACAGAGAGCTAATTTCTCTGAGGTACACGTGGACGTGGAGTGTGAGTCGTGGATCCAGAATTCGGGAGGGCAGACATCAATGTACTAGAATAACTGTGAAGATGGAAGCAGAGGAGGGAAAGCGGAGGTATGCATGAGTGTGACCCGGCCCCAGGGCGCGCATCGAAGTTGACCATGCAGGGATGATGCCAGGGTGAGTGCCGCGGGCATGTGCAATTGCAAAACATGTATGGACCTTGGGTATAATAGTGCAGTGGAGTGCCTGGTGCAAAAGGAGAAGGTATGTACTAGACGCAGAGTGTGTCCGGGTAGCAGCTCACAGTGGGCAACAACTGCGCAGTTTGTCCAAGCTGCTGCAGTCTTGAAACACAACCGAAGCTCAGAGCAGCGACTCCAAGCGCGCAGATGCCCGAGTCCGAGTCTTTGATTGCATTCAAGAGACACTCCGCATGGTTTTGCCCTATGAAGATGTGCCGTACATGGACATTGACGACACAAGAGTGGCGAATCTGAGGGGGAGCGGGCAACTACAGAAAATGCAGATGAGCCCTTCTAAAGTACAAGCTCAAATTCACATACCTATTCCAGCCCTCAACTTGCCCTTGAAGCTGTACATTGCAGATTCACGAAGTGCGCGCTCTGGCAAGCTTTAGCCTTGAGTAAAACACACTGCGAAGCCCAATTGTATTGACATGGGGAATGCCCAATGGTGTTCTTTGAACAAATGTGAATTACCATGATTCAGTAGATCGGAGCAGCACTTAGGGAGGATAGCGGGAGGCAGTGAGGCTGCGAGAAGGGAGACAGTGACGGTCATGTCGAAGGTGTTCAGTGTTCAAACATTCACTTGAACAATGCTCGCCAAACATCAGCATGTGACCCTAACCGATGCTCCGCCACGCACACAGTAGTGGACAGCCTAGAAATATACTGATCGAGATTGGATTGAGAGCACGTAGGTCCAGCAAGATACTGACCTACGGAGGACACAGTATGCATGAATGCAAAGTGCGCGTGAAAGTGGCGCAGGCATTGAATATTGAATATTTGAATATTGAACACTGAATGGGCACAGTACTTAAGTCTTAGCCATATTGGTTTGTTATTCAAGGTATGTATATGTCATTTATGAGTACCATCCATAAACCGAGTAGCTGAGAGACCCCGGATTTTGGCAGGAGGCGCTGGTGCACGCATGGGTTGCTGTGGCGGTCGTGCAAGGCAGGGGCATGCTGCCACTGGCGGCTGCGTACACGCCCGCACTCCGGCGCTTCAGTGCCCAATTCTGCATGCGCACGGATTCCCAGAGAATTTTCATTGCAGCACCTAACTGTACCGTTGAAGCTCAAGGCTTTCCTGGACATCTGGCACCAAGGGGGGGAGGCTGCTCAATGTGCGGGTGCCCAGCGTCCAGTCATGGGGTGGGCGATGTGGTAGGCTGACATGCAGAGAAAGTATATGCACACTAGCCCATGCAGCCACCTCCCAGGCAGGCAGGGAGCAGTGCAGGGGACCAGTGGCAGGCGGGGATTGATACCTGGTTAGCAAGGGATGGGGGAGAAGACAAGGCGGGGTGCAGGCAAACACCCCAGGTCTGACGTTGCCAAGACGAGGGTGCGAGCCTGCGCAGTCGCCCCAGCCGTGCCCCAGCTGCTCATGGTCAGGAAGGAAGAGGGATTGGCTAATTTTAGCGTACCTTGCTTACAAGCCAACTGGATATCTAATTTTAGTCTGCCTGCCACACATGTCCAATTATCTGATTGCCCCACACTTTTAACAAGAACTGCTTACTCCTATGGACTGGCACACACTTCTCATATGGCTAGCTCAGGATGCGTAAGCCCTGCAGGCTCTTGAAGACAGCAATATACAAGCTTTCTTGGACCGTATAAGTGGTCAATTCCCCGAGACCAAAGGCTTTGACAATACTGCATTTTATCATGATATCAAGATGTGGATCACACAGCCTGGTTGCCCGAAGAACTTGGTGGAAGTTGCAATGAAAGCCAAAAAAATATGAAGAAGAATCACCTTAGACAGCATCACTTTATATACAAAACAGGCTTGAATATCTCAGACTCTGATCACGAGGCCAAAATCACCTCTATTCCAGTGCGCATAGTCAAGCCACTTGATGCACCCTACCCACCCTAAAAACGGATAATCTCCGAGTTCCCAGAAATAACTGAAAAATGGTAAGATTATTTTACAACTGGAAATCAGCCAGTTGTGCGACTCCAGAGGCTCCCCATCCATCAATTAGACCCCAGCTCTCGCATTCTGGATATCTCAGTGCACGAGAGTATTAGCCTGGAGACCAAGTCTGGGGAACTTGTTGGACTTGTCCTCCAGCACTTTTGTCCAAACAAAGATGCCATGAAGTGGGCTGATGATATGGCAGCGAAACAAGTCCCATCTCACCAAAATATTAGAGTGCATGCCAATACTTATCCTCTTTCTGTATATTTAGCACTTAACACAAACAGAAAGAAGATATGGGGACTTTGGTCTGACTTGGCTGATCGGCAGGCCAGCAAAGTAAACATGCTTTTCATTGGGTGTGAAACATTACGAAGAAAGGGAAGAAAGCCCCCAGCGAAGCAGATCTAAACAGAGATGGGACCAATCTGTTTGCATTTGCATGGCAGCTAATGCACAGTGTACTGCCTACAAAGGTCCTGGAGGACTATGCTGAATTTGCCCAGGTCAACTGCCTGCCGCAGATGGACCCCAATGACCCACTGTCAATGCTGCCACCTCTCAAAAAGCCAGGCTCCCTCAAAAACAATCATCTGGAAGGCATGTACACGGTCAAAATTCAAGGCCATGAGCTCAAGTTTTATTGTGTCCTAGTCCCGCCAAGTGGGTTTATTGGCGAGAATTACTCCAGGTGCAGGTGGGAGTAGTTATTTTTCTGTTTTTGTTTCGCTAACTTTGCAATAAGGGCAACCCATTGTGAGGATCACCCTCATGTATATGCTGCCCAGTGGACAGTTTCGAGGATGCCAAATATTGCAGAAGGTGGTAATTTTTATTTTGCGCGCTATGGTGTGCATGTCCAACAAGCACAAAATACTCTAATTGTTTGGAAACCATCTGAACCACACGGGACCAGCCTCCCAGACATCAATCCCAGGAAAGACGACAATCTGTTTTGTCAGCGCGCCCTCGCTTTCGTCACTTCCGATAAAATGGCTCAGGTATGGGAGGAATACCAAGCAGATAGGAAATCAGAAGAAGAAGCACAGAAACTAGCTGAGGAGAGTGACAGGGATGACCATGGTGTTTTGTATGAGTAGATAGAACTGATACCACAGCACAAATTCAAAGATCCCTCTGATTCAATGGGCATTTTGAGTCCAAATGAAGGATTATTTGGATTATATTATTCTACTGTGGGAGGTACACTGCAAACCAGAGCCCACATCTCAGTTGCAGCAGCAGCAGAGATAGTGCAGAGCAGTGCCCACTTCCCACAAACCCACGCATTCAGCAAGCTTGCATCTATGCACCAGAACCAGCCCACCACCCAGGGTGCGGGCGTGCGTGTCTACAGCTGCAACACCCTCAGGCTCTGCGCACAGATGTCACGGCATGCAGCAGACGGGAGGGAGGATACATTGCACAAATGAAATATGGCTGTCACACAACAAAATGAGGGGCATATGTCAGGTCAGTGCGATGTGCGCGTGCATGCATACACGCTATGCTAATTTTGAGTATTCAGCAAGAACACCTAGCATACTGAATTGCACCATGACTCCGAAGAACAGCGCCGGGCAGCTGAGACACACACACATGTATCTGCATGGGGTAGCGCCATGGTGGAACACTGGCTCCTCGACCACAGCGCGGTGGATGGAGAACATGTGGCAGTGGTGGACGTACCTTGAACATGACAGGTGAGCACATTGTCCACAATTTTACAAACTGCGAAACTTACCATAGTAGTTGAAGCCACGCCGCCAGCACCAGCGACACCCACCATGGAGTGGAGCCCTGCGACGGCAGAGGTGAGTACGCTGTCCAGACTGCACCAGCGCCATGCATGCTCACCTTTATTTGTAGATAGGCTCCAGCTTCATCTTGCATACACATGCTGGACGTATTCTGTAAGGAGACGTAGGTTGGGTTGGGTCAGTGCAGGGGTGCTGCACCATTGGGCTGAGCAATGACGGCCCCTGGTCTGCACAGAGCAAACGTGCTTGTACAAACTGGGAGTGTGTGCGGCGCATGTCAACGGCTGTATGGCAGTTATACTGTGCAGAAAGTATTGCACTTTTCACACACATTTATTTGTGTATGCGCGCACATATTCATTTATGCGCATGCATGAAAGTTGATGTACAAGTTGCGTGCATGTGGCAAAGAAGTTATACATGTGTCTGTTCAAGTTGCGCGCATATGGTTAGATGAATCTGCGCACATTTTGAGACCTTGAAAGTAGGTTTGTGCAAACACCAGTAGCAGCTAGTTTTAACCATGATGTATAGGCAGTTGGCCAGATAGATTCATGCACCCACAGCGGTAATTGCCCAAGCTGCTGGGCAGTTGCCCAAGGGCAATTTCTGAGGCCCAGTCAAAGTAAATCCTGCCTATGCTAGGGCAACTACCCAGATGATTTTCTGGCATCATCTGGGATGTGGCTGAGTTTGAAAAAAGCAGTGATGCCTGTGCTATGCCGACTTGCCATCARAAAAAATTCYCACACACCTCAAAAAAGCGAAATTCACTGATTTTGTGATTAGATCTCTTGTGCACATGTCAGATATTCCTACACTTTCCAAAAAGCGGTCACAATGGGCACCTGCAGTATACATTTGGCCATTTCTCCACAATGACGGGCTCTAATCCTTCCATTCTTTTTGAGTTAGGCATATTATATTTATTAGAAATTTATCAGTAGCTTTTCCCCAGCATAGAAAATCATTAATAGACGGATGCAGCAGGATGATGTTGGATCTAGTTTGCTTTTTGAGCTATTTTTAGATCAGAAAGTCACAATACATACACATTTAGTATTCATATATCTGTTGCTCAACAATGGATAGACCTAATCCTCCCATTCTTGCTGGACTAGACCATTTATATTTATTAGAAATTTATCCATGGGTTTGCCATAGGAAAGGAAACCATTAAGGGAYGGATGCAGAAAGATGGTAGTGGATGTACTTCGCTTTTTTGACCTATTTTTAGATCAGAAACTCGGCACATAAATAGATCATGCAGATGTACCACTCAATTCCTCCATAAATATTGCTGTCCCTCCACATTTAAATGCATAGAAGGGATCAGCTCATCTGTAGCTTTCAAATGATGTCTTAAATGTGTGAATAGGAGGACTGGAAGGTGAGAAATAGACATGTAGTCCGCTTTTTTAGACTATTTTTAGGTCAAAACCTTGCAGCAATTATTGCTTGCTCAATATCTTTATGATTACTTTGCTTTAGCACTCCAAATGTTAATAGTAGGATCAGTAAATCTATATCTTCAATTTGGTAGTCTGATTGTGTGAATAGGTGAAGTGGAAGGTGTTGAATAGTCTACTAATTTCGCTTTTTGCCTATGTTGATCACTAGCAAAATAGACTATTTAATATCTCAATGAATATTGACCCCCATGGTCCTATCTTTCACCAGCATCAACAGTACATCTATATCTTCAAAACTACACCTTGATTTGGGGTATAGGACAAGTGAGAGGGGCAGGAGGAAGCATGTATCATCATGTAGTCCGAGTTGGGAATGATTTGTAAGCAGATTCAACCATAATGTCACTTCCTCAATTGCTTCACCAATACCTGCCACATTCACATATAAAAACTATGTTCTGAATCTCCTCATTCATAGCTTTCTGGTGATACCAATTTTATGTGGGGAAGCATTCCAGAAGTGCAGCAAACTTTGCTTTTTTGGGCCTGTGGCACATGCTGATCAAATACTGATGGTGACATCATTCCCCTTCCTCCCAGCACAGATAAGAGTCTATCTCTGTCAATTCTTGGGGGATTTCCTTCAAATATTTTAGATAGGGCAATGGTGATACCTGTCTATATGGTTGTCACATTTGTATGGCAGATCAAGGATGTTTTGTTGGTGAAAACACTGAAGTAGACCACCTTCTCCCCCTCCCTTTGAATGATTAGCTTGTTTCATGGTCAATTTTGATTGGACAGACGTGCTAATACATGTGTTAAAAAGGTCTTTATTAGCTCTGAACCTGTGTGCTGCGATCAATAGAATAGCTGCATTTATAACAAGGTTATTCATTGAGCAAGTAGAACAGGATCACAGATGAATCTCAATTGCATATGCTCCCACCCCTGCTTTTGGGCCTAATTAATTATTAAACAGCTAAAATAGGTGAATATTGCTATTATCTGACACTTCGGTTGTACAGAATTTGAGAGACATCATTTGAAAGCTACAGATGAGCTGATCCCTTCTATGCATTTAAATGTGGAGGGACAGCAATATTTATGGAGGAATTGAGTGGTACATCTGCATGATCTATTTATGTGCCGAGTTTCTGATCTAAAAATAGGTCAAAAAAGCGAAGTACATCCACTACCATCTTTCTGCATCCRTCCCTTAATGGTTTCCTTTCCTATGGCAAACCCATGGATAAATTTCTAATAAATATAAATGGTCTAGTCCAGCAAGAATGGGAGGATTAGGTCTATCCATTGTTGAGCAACAGATATATGAATACTAAATGTGTATGTATTGTGACTTTCTGATCTAAAAATAGCTCAAAAAGCAAACTAGATCCAACATCATCCTGCTGCATCCGTCTATTAATGATTTTCTATGCTGGGGAAAAGCTACTGATAAATTTCTAATAAATATAATATGCCTAACTCAAAAAGAATGGAAGGATTAGAGCCCGTCATTGTGGAGAAATGGCCAAATGTATACTGCAGGTGCCCATTGTGACCGCTTTTTGGAAAGTGTAGGAATATCTGACATGTGCACAAGAGATCTAATCACAAAATCAGTGAATTTCGCTTTTTTGAGGTGTGTGRGAATTTTTTYTGATGGCAAGTCGGCATAGCACAGGCATCACTGCTTTTTTCAAACTCAGCCACATCCCAGATGATGCCAGAAAATCATCTGGGTAGTTGCCCTAGCATAGGCAGGATTTACTTTGACTGGGCCTCAGAAATTGCCCTTGGGCAACTGCCCAGCAGCTTGGGCAATTACCGCTGTGGGTGCATGAATCTATCTGGCCAACTGCCTATACATCATGGTTAAAACTAGCTGCTACTGGTGAAGCTTCTTCTCCTTTATTAGTGCATCTGTTGGGATAGACTAACTGCATGTACACATTTCTTTCTTTGTCATTTGTTTATCGTTTACTATCTTATTTCTACTGGACAATCTCGCCCACATGATTATTTACTCAGGTCTTGGTAAATATGCTTGGTACGGATGGCGGACACCAAGTACATAGTCTGTATACTGGACAATCTTGCCCACATGATTATTTACTCAGGTCTTGGTAAATATGCTTGGTACAGATAGCAGACACCAAGTACATAGTCTACATGATCCTTTACGAGGATACCTCAGCCGTCTTTCACTTCTCTGTGACTGACTCTGAGGTATGCCTATTTTACTATTCTTACTTACAACATATATTGACTACCTGTAGTTACCTTTTCGTGATCTCTTTCAGGTTATGGGCCCCGAGCTTTAAACTCGAACTCAGATTTACAAGTCGCAATATTTTTTTGAACAGTTCAAAAACATCACTTTCATACATCATGTCACATAACTCCACCAACACTCCACCAAAGATGCCTGATGAGGATAAATTTGACGGAGTGAACTGGATACCTTGGAGCAAATGGATTAAAATCACTTTCCGACTACGCGGCGCTCACGGATACCTTGACGGGACAATTCCCCATCCAGCAGAGTCCATCCGAAACTGTATTCACAGAGGCAGCTGATGTTCCACTTCTGTCCGAATCCACGAAATGGATGTCGACAAAACCATCCACCAATGAATGGATTCTCAGAGATGCGTGGATCATGGGTCTACTCTTATACAATACGAAGAACCCTATCAGACTTGGAATAAACTTGGATGGGACAGGTGCTGAAGCGTGGAAGTCCTTCAAAGACCAGTATGCTGTAACATCTGATCTCGCCCTCATCCAGGCAACCAGGGAACTACACAGCATCAAATATGTAGATGGAGCGGACATCATGGATCATATTGCAAATCTACACACCAAATGGTCTAACACAAACACAATAGGCGCTAAAATCCATGACAAGGATTTCTGTATCATCATCATGGCTTTCCTTCCATTGCCAAGCTGGGATAATATTGCATCAGCACTATACAATTTGAAGACATCTGCTGATGTTATCACCTGAGTTATGATGCATTGGGATCACATTAAACCAGCTGTTATGGTCACTACTCCTGGTGGTCCAACTCTCGCGCTGCAGGCAAATACTACTAATTGCTCAGTCTGGAAGAACAAACCACTAAGTCCGTTGATATGCTCAAACCCCAATTGCAGTCGCTGCGGCCACCTTATCAATATGTGCTATTGGCCAGGCGGTGGAAAGGCTGGCCAGTTTCCTGCTGGGTTTGGTCAATGCAGTGGTGCTACTGGATCTTCCGTTGTGACACCCACTGCTCCTATTGTCCACAGACCTGCGGAAAATGTTGCACAGCTTCCCGATGGAGACAGAGCATATGCACTCATAGCTGCTCTCAAGGAACCACCTGTCAAAGATCCAAATAATGTCAGCTTTGAGATTCGCGCACTACTGGCTGAGACTCAACACCGCGATGTCAAGACTTTCGCAGACTCTGGTGCTACCAAACATTTCTTCATAAACCAGTCTGATTTCTCATCCTACCAGGCACTCAACAAGAGTATTACTGGGAATGCTGCCGAAAAGGATTCCACTTTCCGTATTGCTGGAGTTGGCATCATGAAGAAAAGTTTTTGACACAAGGGGAATCAGATGCACTTGACATTCAAAAACGCTATGCATACACCCAATCTTGTGGCAAATCTTGTTTCCATCAGCTGCTTTGATAGCGCTGGATATACGGCAACGTTTGGGGGAGGTCAAGTGGTTTTTAGCAATAAATCCAACAAGACATTTCTCAGTGGACTTGGAAAGGCCAGAATGTATCTGCTCGATAGTGTCAAACAGATCTCAGACTACACGCACATACCAGTCACGGCTATGAATGCCAAATCCCTCAATAATCCAATGTCAATCGAGACTTGGCATCGCTGTTTTGGACATGCAGGAATTACTGGAATTACTAATATGGCAAGAAAATCCCTTGTCGACGGATTATCAGTAATTGAAGCAAAACCCTTGCCTGGAAAGTGTGAGGACTGCATCTATGGCAAGCACACAGTGAGACCTTACAATGCTGTGGTGGTCCCAGAGAAAGAGGCTCTCGAATGTGTTCATATCAATTTGTGGGGAAAGGCATGCATCAGGTCTTTAGGAGGGGCGGTCTACATGCTCCTACTTACCGATGGTGGAATGTCAAGGCAAAAGGACTACTACCTGAGTGAGAAATCCGCCAATGCCGTCCTCGCCATTTTCAAGGCCTATCATGTTGAGTCAGAATGGCAAACTGGGAAAACTCTCAAGAGTGTGCGATTTGATCAAGGGAAGGAGTTCGTCAATGCTGCACTTGCAACTATTGTCAACAACATGGCATAGTCATCTGCGCAACAACACCCTATGCCCATGCTTCAAATGGTGTTGCTGAGCGATCAAAGTGTACGATTCTCAAAGGCGCCAGGACTATATTGTCCAACTTGGGCTTACCACCTTCTCTTTGGGCTGAGGCTGCCACTTACGGAGTTTATACATGTAATCTCATTCCATCGTCTTGCCATCCTGGTAAAACTCCAGCTCAGGAATGGGACAAGGACAGTAAGTGTCAGAACATCTCTCATCTACGTCCTTTTGGCAGTACAGCATATGCAAAGATCCCAACCAAAATAGGTGTCTCAAAACTCGACAGGGTCTCCATCAAATATACCCTGATCGGCTACTACGGCCGTGATGGATATAAACTTTATGACAGGAACTCCGGTTCTATTATTAGAAGATGTGACATCATCATTGAGGAAGGTCTGGGTCATTGCACACTCAACAAGCTCGAGAACGACAAGAATTCTGATGAGGACTTCAACGTTTTCCCTACTCACGATGATAACATTCCGCCTCACAGTGCTGATCTGATTAATGCTGTGCACCCAGATGGGCACATGATTCACCCTACAAATCCGCTTGCACCTCGTCCACATACCACAGATGTCCCTCATGTAGTTCCCATTGTCGACGCGCCATTAGGAAATGCTCGACCCACTGTTTTAGCTCCTGTCGTTCCAGATGTACCCAGGCAATCAGGAAGAACTCGCACAATGACAGATGCAATGCAAAATTCTTTGGAATCAGCGCAGAGACTCACCGCAGCATGCACATCGGGGGAGGACTGGGCTCTAGGATCCACGAGCTTGGTGACAACAGCGAAAGATCACAGCTAGCTGGAACACAAGTCCAATAGATACACCCAAATACAATTTGCGCATGAGCAATTTCGATATGCCTGCTCTCCACAATCTTCATGCTTTTATGGCTACTCATCCTGAAACATATATTCCATGAAACTATGTCGAGGCAATGGAATGTCCAGATCTCTGGGAACAGCCGATCAAGGATGAGATAGAGATTATGCAAAAGTGGGTGCGTTCACTCTCGTCCCACGCCGATCTGATCGCAAAGTCATAGGGACACAATGGGTATTGGCAATTAAATTTGACGAAAATGGGGGGGTTCTCAAGCGCAAGGTGCATCTTGTGGTTCAAGAATTCTTGCAAATCGCTGGCATTGATTTTGACAAAACCTATGCTTCTGTTGTACGTCTAGAGTCTATCCGCATGAGGAGTGGTACCTACCACTTATACCATAAAATTTAAGCAAATCCTGCAAAACCATATTTTTGCTGCCAGGAGAAAATATGAGATGATATCATAATGATATTTGCTATATCAAAACAATATTTTCTATATTATAACTATATCATTATAATCTTGTATTATTACTGCCCACCTGCGGTGGGCAGTAATGATACACCCTAACCCTAACCACCCACCCAACCCTAACCAAAAATATACTCCCTAACCCTACCCCAACCCTAACCTAACCCTACCCTAACCTAACCCTACCCCAACCAACCCCAATCTTCTAACCTAACCTAACTCTAACCAATCCTAATTTAACCTAACCCTAACACCCACCCCAACCCAACCCAACCACTAGCCCTAACCACTAACCCTAACCAAATCTAACCTAACCTAACTTAACAAGTATATTTCATGTCATTCATATGTAGCTTATTCTACATCATGAATACAGCAGGCAGATAGCAATCAAATTCTGGGATTATATAATACCTGCCATTTACATAGCTAGGCCTTCCTTATTGGGCAGGGGCAGGCTGTATATTCATATTTGTTTCAATTTGAGGCCATAATATGGTGAGAATGGGTTTGTCAGATGGAGGAAAAGGCAAATAGTAGCCATCAACTATATTATGTAAGCCCCATCAATTGCCTGTTATAGTACTGGGCCATTGAGGCAATAGTTATGATATAATATTATGATGTAGGAATGATATAGCAATGATATAGCACAATGAAATATAGTTATGATATAGTTATAATACTATCTCATATTTTCTCCTGGCAGCAAAGATATGGTTTTGCAGGATTTGCTTACAGTTTATGATAATAGATGGTAGGTATATCTGGCAGGTCGACTTAATCACTGCATATCTGAACAGCCCAAGCAAATTCCAGTTGTACGTTGAACAAGCACCTGGTACTATCCAGCCGGGGGAGGAAAGAATGGTGTATCTTGCCAACAAGACCATCTATGGTATAATGGATGGTGCACACAATTGGGACGCTGAATTAGGGGATAGCTATTCAGGACTTGGTTACTACCAGTCAAGTGTGTGCTCACGAGTCGACGAGACAGGTTTCACACTCACTTAACACCTATTAGGACAATATTTTTGGTGTTTCCTCCACCGAGGATGGAGAGCTGAAGGCAAAAGAGGAGCTGGTGAAGTGTTACGAGCTGAAGGATATGGGGGAGTTGAAGCACATTGTTGGCATCAAGGTCGACAGGGATGAGGACACCGGCGACATTCATCTTTCTCAGCATGTATTTATCAAGAAGATGCTGGAACGTTTTGGTATGGCAGATTGTAACGCAAAATCCACTCCTTTCCCTGCTGGTATTGACATCTCACTTCTTAACGCACCTCAAACCGAAGCTGATCAGCATTATATGAAAGACAAGCCATACAGCAAAGCTCTCAGATCATTGCTATGGACAGCAGGATGTATTCGGTACAACATTTCCAATGCCATCAATGTTCTTTCACACTATTGAGCCGATCCTGGTCCTGTTCACTGGAACATGCTGCTCCACATCATGGCATACTTGAAAGGTACTTTGGACTATTGCATTACATACAAGTGCAACAGCCCTGACGGGATAAAGCCTATCAGCTATGTTGACTACGACTATGCAGGTGACATGGACACGCGGCACTCAACCTCAGGATATATCTTCACCATGGCTGGTGGCCCCGTTTCTTGGAGCTCCAAACGACAGCAGACAGTTGCACTCTCGACAACGGAGGCAGAGTACATGGCACTCACACATGCATGTCAACAAGCTTTGTGGATGCTCTCATTCCTGTCCAAAGTTGGTCTTGAGAAATCTCACCCTCTCACCCTCTATGGCAATAATATGTCATCTATTGCACTCACCCAGAACACAAAAGGCCATTCACACACTAAACATATCGATGTCCACCATCATTACATTCGTGAACGTGTTGCAGAAGGTGACATCGAAGTCAAGCACATTCCTACTGCTGATAACCTTGCCGATATTCTCACCAAACCACTTCCTTGTGTCATTCACCAGCATCTTGTCACAGCCCTCAAACTTAATGCCTGATATGCGAAGATGTCTGGAGGAGTGTTGGGATAGACTAACTGCACATACACATTTCTTTCTTTGTCATTTGTTTATTGTCTACTATCTTATTTCTACCGGACAGTCTCACCCACATGATTATTTACTCAGGTCTTGGTAAATATGCTTGGTATGGATAGTGGACACCAAGTACATAGTCTACGCGATCCTTTACGAGGATACCCCAGCCATCTTTCACTTCTCCATGACTGACTCTGAGGTATGCCTATTTTACTATTCTTACTTACAATATATATTGACTACCTGTAGTTACCTTTTTGTGACCTCTTTCAGGTAGCAATGATTAGCCGTCTTTCACTTCTCCATGACTGACTCTTAGTTACCTTTTCATGACCTCTTTCAGCGAGTACTTTACAGTCCCCCACCTTTTCCTGCGGAGTTCCACGGACACCGTGGAATTCCGTGGAGTCCACGGATTCTCCACGGACAAATTTTGAAATTTTTGGGGTATGCACTTTGGGTGAGATGCCCTGCCAATTTCGATTTTTTTGTCCATGGACAYTCCGYAYGGAGTCCGCACGGAGTCCGTACCATTTCCAATTTTATCAGTAACTCCATGGACAAGTGTCCATGGAGTCCGTGATTTTTGTCCATGGAGAGGCGGATATCCATGGAATTCCATGGAATTCCACGGAGTATTTATCAGAATTTAATTCAATTGAAACATTGCTACATTGAATGTAATGCAATTTAAACAAGTTTATTTGAATTTAAACTGATAGAATACCGAAGGAATCCACAGAGTCCACGGAATGTCCACGGAGTTCCATGGAATGCCAGTTGTTTTTATATTAAATAATATTCTTAACATGTTCAAAAATAAATGCGGCAAACGAGAATTGAACGCATGACCTGAGGAGAACAAGAGCATACGTACAAACCACTAGACCAACAGACCATACTATGCCGCATACGTTTAGTTTATTTAATCTATTGTTGGCCGCATGGCCCGTGCGCGGGTCCGGCAATTGCCGGCTGCGCCACRTCAGAGGGCCGCGCGGCCTATTCTTTCTTTCCCCCCACCACCACTGCCCACTGCRCAACCGCCGCCCCCGCCGCCCACCACCGCCGCCGCTGCACAACACCTCACCGCCGTCACCATCGTAGAGCACGCCGCCGCCGTTTCGCCGTCGCCCACAGCGCAGGCGGTCGCCATCGCCGTCGTCCGTGCATGAGCGCAGGCACCCCGAACAAGGTACGTGGACCCCCAAACCGCCCGTTGAAACCCGCTGACCGAGCCCACTACCGCCTCCCCCCTCACGCGCACCCCGCTGCCCAATGCCGTTTGCCCAACGACGCGTGCGGCACGTCCCCGCGGTGCCACGTCACCACCCGGAACGACCCATGACACCATAAACATGGTCCCCGGCCCCCTCCCCCCCGCCTGCTGCACTGTCAACGACGTCGCCGACGCCACATCACCACCCGGTTTCGCCCGGCGCCCGCGGCATGCCCGCGCCCTCAACGACGCCCTTGCGCCCCATCCCACCGCCGCCGCCACGCCATGTCATCACCCGGAACCGCCCCGACGTCGCAAATGCCGCCGCTCCACGTCCCTCGACCCCCATGAGCCCCGGAACCGCCCGCCGTTGACCAACACCGCCGCCGCGGCCCCCAACGACGCCCCCGCTCCCTTCCGTTGCCACGTCACCGACTCCCCAATGCCCGTACCCGCCCTGTTGCCCTCCATCGCCACCCACAACGCCCCCGCCATTACGCCACGCACCGGAAATCCCCCGAAATGCCCGCCGTCGCCCCCTCTCGCCCCCACCGCTGCCACGCCGTGGCCCATATCACCCAAGCTGCCTCCCGACCCACATTGATGGCCCGACGATGGGCCGGAAGCGCCGCTCGACGCCTGGTGGGCCCACGGCGATCTTCGGAACCACCCGGGCATCGCCCGTAGACGCCTCTGTGTCACCGTAGCCACCCCTGCTGTCGCCCGTCGCAACCCCGATGCTGCCTCGCCACTCATGGCATCCATGCGGTCTCATCCGCGAGGTTCTTGGAACCGGCCTCGTCGTCCCTCTGTTACCCCTACTCTCCATGTGCATTAGTATATAAGTATATAGTTAATGTATATTAGTAAACCTTGAATAAAATGTATTTAATTTTTACCTCTTGTGAGACAATTGAGACTTCAAGTTTGTCATGATTTATGATTTGACACTAAGAAAATAATGTCTATGTTGGTCACTATAAGTTGTGCCCAAAAAATATAACCAAGTCAAAATTCCATGGAAATCCATGGAAATCCATGGAATTCCATGGAATTCCATGGAAAATGTCCATGGACTCCGCATGGACTCCATATGGACTGATTGTAGTTGAAAAGTAAAGTTCCATGGATTGTCCATGGAATTCCGTGGAGAGTCCATGGACATTCCGTGAGACAATTTTACTTTTCTAACCCTAATTTCCATTTTTGGAAAAAGTCCATGGAAAGTCCACGGAACTCCACGGAATGTTATGGAGTCCATGGAGTCCATACGGAAAGGTGGGGGACTGTAAAGTATTGCTTTCAGCATCAAGCTAGGTGGGTTGGATTCTGGCTGGAATGGGCATAGGTGATAACGAGGCAATGCCGAGTCCTGACGACGATGTCTGGCATTTGACTTTAAGATCACATGTTTCGAGTGACCCGCGCACAGCCCGGTATTACTGGGGAGTGGGCTGCTGGTGGGTGGCAAGTGGGCAGCTGACCAGGTGATGGGTGGGCGACAGACGGGCGACGAGCGGGCGATGAGTGGGCATCACAATTTAAATGTCTTTTTCATAAGAACTATTTCACAACATTAAAAAGACAGTTTTTAGTCTCATTTCTATTTGAAATACAAAGAGGTTTTTTGGTCCCTTTTTCATTACAACTGTGGAAATACCCAGAAAATACATTTATAGTTGAAACAAAAAATAGATATTCAATTTGATTTATTACTCAAATGAAAAAGTTTTTTGAAGGTTCATTTGTATTTCAAATGTTTTTGTCTTTTTTATGTCCTTTGGCATTTCTAATTTTTATGACCCTGAAAAATACATCTAAAAACATTGTTTTCATTCCAGAACCACCGGCATGTGATTAGTGCCCGCTATTTCTATTTCTTCCAACCATTGTAAGGGCGCAGCTGGGCATCATGGGAGACGAGGGGAAGGTGTGTAAAGGCTTGGGGTTATGCAATCTGGTGTGCAAACTGGGGCCAAGGTCGCCTGAGTGCAGCGTCTTGCCTGAGGCACCAGGGCGTTGTTTCTCGTTGTCTGCATCCAATGAGGCCACCGTCGTCCTGTGGTTTCTGGAACACGCAGATTGTGGAGGGCGCCTAGAGCGCACAAAAGACGGCTGTGGGGCTGGGGATGGGGCAGTGACAAGTCTGTGAAGGGGGGGTTGGCATGTCATCAGCGATAACTCACTCAGTCCCAATGGTCCTTTGCAAGCACATCTATGTACGGTGCATGCAATGCTGGCATAAAGCAGAGGCCCGGGCAACCATGGAGTCGACTTGAGCGTGTGAGCCATATTCTTGGCTTTTGTCGGAGGTGGGTCGAGCGCCGGAAAGCTAAACAACAACAGATGGCACAGCCATTGCGTTGTGCTAATGCATGACCCAGCGTAGCATAGCTTTTGACTTTTAGCCCCCTGCACGTGACAGATAATAATTGTGTAATACACGTAATTTTAAATAATCGTGAAAATCAACAATCCCCAATCAATGCCCAACAACCAGTGGCATTGTTCATTTCTTTCTCTCGCCCAACCACCACCTGCCACTTACCTGCCGCCTCCTCTCCCAATCCCCTCCCCACCGACACTGCAACACCGACCATCACCACTCCGCTGCCATGCCGTCATACACATGCGGGGTGGGGCTGGGCTGCTGCTGCATGCCATGTGCGAGGCGGGATGCTGGACAGTAATTCTGACCATGCACCTCGGTGTTGACGCCATTGACGGACGATGCACTTTTTGATCAATCAGCGTGCCCAGTAATATGCGTGTCTGCACGGCATCCGAGCAACTCCGAGAGTGGGACTGCTCTGCTGCCTGCAGTGTGTATGCACCGCCGCTGATCTGAGCATTGAGGTCAATGAGCTCGCGTCCGACTCCGATGATTCACTGAACCCCACAGGTTCTGCCTTTCTCTTTAATGTATAATATACAGATGTTAAATTGATATTACCATTAATTCAGTTGTAATACTGTAAACTTAATGTTGGAGAAATGAATAATCGCCCCTCATGTCTGGGGCCTTTGAAATTTGTTTGAACTTTGAAGGCAAAACCTTGTAATGAATGCCACCTCAATGCCACTGTCCAAGTGTTTACATGCCTCCGGTGCTACATAAGTTAGTTAACTGGACTTAGCAGGATGTTAGCAGAGTTACATAATGGTTAAGTATCACGTGCGAGGGGCTAAAAGTCGCCAACTGCGTAGCATTATTCAAGATGTGACTCAGAGTCTTCACTGACAGAGACGAAATAAGGGTGGCTAACCACTTTGACGACGAGAACAATTCAATTGTATGGCTGTTTGCATAACTCATTTTTTTTGAACTTTTCTAATAAAAAAACCATACACCAGAGAATTCTCAGGCTCATTCATCTACTGCAATTGCCTTGTTGCCTCTCCAATAGTGAGTGAATTCTGCACTTAGAAAGTGGCGGCTACAGCATTATTGACATGCAATTCACAAGTCAATGGGATCTGGGTAACTCGGGAGAGACATTGTGCAGCGTGAAGTCAGTGCGCTGGTGTGCCTTCACCATCCAGGATCCCACCTACCACATGTCCTCAATGATCCACCAGCATACAGTCTATCTATGCCCATTCACACGCTTATTGCTTGCTTTCCTTGCTTTGCTTCATTGTCCCGCCACTTCCTCATGGGCCTTTCACATTCTTTAGTCACTCTGTCTTCCTGTCAGTATGCCGCACTTTGTCAGTATGCCACACTTGGCTTACGATCCCCATGGACTTCTACATTTCTGCATTTTGCGTTACTTGACATTCAACTTCTCTGTCCTCTGCGTTAATTCATCTCTGTCATATTGCAAGAGTTTGTAGAAATGCAGCGTGCTTGGGCGCTGCATTCTGAGACATTAGGGTAAAATTTGTATTTGTATTCAAATAATCTGATTGAAAACAAGAAATATCAAGAATATAAAGACAAAATTGAGATTATAATATCGTCGAGAGTGTCACCAACATTGCAGCGGTTCTAATACACAACTTCCTCTCTCATTCCTCTGATTCCTCGCTAAGTTCTGCACTGTCGACATACTTGGGATTGTCTTTCTTTTTTCTTGTTGAGCAATGAAGCACTGGAGCCAGCCCTTCTCTTGTGCACATTAAAGTGTCTACTTTATTTCTTGATTTTCCCTTCTTTGCATCTTGCAATGGAAGAAATTGACCTGTGGTGTTGTTGTCTAATGTCATCATCCGCTGGATAGGATTTATTGGGATGTCAAGTTGCTCATAAGAAAAAACTTCCCGTTCTTCATTGCCTCTGGCGAAAGTTTCTCAGAAAATCCAGTGGTGAAGCCCACCACTTTGTGGTATTCTCTTTTGGCTTCGAGGGCAAGATCTTGATCTTCTATCGAACAGGATCCTAAGAACGTAGGATGTGCATAATAAGCATCACCAACAGCTTTTTGGTGTCCACGGAGGGTGTTGGTTTTCTCTTCAACTGCCGATGATGCTGGGTTCCAGAATTTCATGTACTTCCTTTGTATTGCAATAGCCAGATGTCAATAATGGTGTAGGCCCATCGGCACCTCTGTTATGTCAGCAAACCGTTCACACAGGCATTGAGTGATATCGTCAGATTTCCATGTGTGGCCCATAGCAGCGAATACATGGTTGTGGTAAGCCTTCAAAGTAGCAGGCTTGTGACTCTCTGGTATGGCGGTGAGAAAAAGGACCATGAGTTCCAGTGGGCGGACCACTCTCAGAAGGAGGTAAAGTAGCTGAAATATTTTGTATGGGATGTATCTCCTATTGTATTTGAGGACCCCTTGAATGCTTAAACCTTTGTGATAGGCTGCATTAAAAGCTCCTGTCTTTGCTTCTGAGTTGTATACCACTCCTTTGGCACTATTGGCATTATTTGTCAGTGAAATGGTGACCCATTCAGTCCTGCGCCCGGCTATGCAAAGCACATGACAGGCCGCCACAAGCATTCGGAAGGCTGAATGAATAGCATTAAGCCATGCAATACCTGCCCATTGATTAACATCAAAGCCACCACCTGCGCGCGTAAAGATGCTAAGTTTCTTCTCCTCAAAGACCCTCTGGAATAATAAGTCAAATTCATGGGTCCACATTAGTGATTGCACTGTGTTGGCAATGACACCATGTTCCAGTGTCATTTCATCTCCTGTTTCCTCCATGTTCTGGATGCCAAAAATCTGTTCAGCCTCCTTGATGGTATACATGCCAAACATGACCTCATTGAGAATAAAGTTCTCTAAGTGCAAAACTTTTTGATAGGTCTTCTGTTTGTATTCTGTGAACAAGATCTCCTGTCCAAATATGAGGATCTTGTTACCCCTCCACCAGATTAGATTGGGGCGAGGCGTGTGCTTGGCAAGGACACTTGTCCCATGCATCCAGAAATGCAATATACTGAAGGGCGTGTCACTAAAGTCGGCGAGAAATTTTTCAGCAAACTCCTCAGCAATTTTACAAAAATTAATCCAATGAGTTTGAATTGACCTTAAAATAAAATAAAATTTTACCTCTGCCATCCCTTTGAGTTAGCTGCCACAATGTTCTGGTTTATTGCATGAAGACCTCGAAGGCAGATGCAATATTGCTGCTGAGCTAGTAATAGTGGTATGCAATCAATCAGCAGATAGTTTCCTTCATTTGTAATAAATATAAATGCAAGATACTGAAGAATTGGAAAAATGTGAATGGGTTGGGTGTATCTGTGATCTCTTTGCTCCTGAGACAGGAAATATAAGTTATCAAGAACTGATCTGAGTGCTTTCCAAATATTGGTGTCTGCCTTAAGAGCTTTCCTTAGGCGCTGGAGCAACATTTCAAGTCTCATCAAGAGTGAACAGTTCACCATCCGAGAGTTTCTTCGTGGTGGCTGAGGATTTTTTTTGTTTTTCTTCGCATCCTTTTCATATTCTAGAAGGGTCCACACAAGTCTAAATTCTGCAGTGGAGTAGCGGCTTATAGTTCCTGCTTGTGTAATAACTGAGAAACTTTGGTGCCTCTTGTTGCTATTTTACAAATCAGTAAATATTGTGCTAGTGAATATAGATAATTTTTTACCTGTTACCATTTGTTAGGATATGTAAAATCAGGCTGTTTATATTTCCGTTTTGGATAAGCTGGAGGTCCTCACAAAATAAGGCAAAAATGGCAGCGCGCAAGGGCATAAACAGTGCAGGCTTCTTGTTGTTAGTGGCAAGTGGCATGCGAGGCAACAAGGAAGAGATCTTGGATCTTTCAAATTGTGCAAGCCATACTTCGATCCCTCCATCATGAAATATTGGAGGAAGAGTGTCTTGAGTGGGCCCAGTGTTAGTGTTAGTGTATGTTTGTAGGATTTGTGTTTGTTCCTGCTCCAAGTGACCAAGTACGGAAGTGTTTTTGGCGGAAGTTGGCACAATAATGGGGCAAGAATGCGAAGAGTATACCACAAAAAAGTGGGGCCAAATCTCCGAGAATGTTTGTAATTCAACATCCCTGATGATGTCCCTAGAATTTGCGGAGATATTCTTCTGTGGTCCATCAATATGTGCGTGGCACCGGATTCGGTCATAGGTTCAAATAGCATATTTGCACACTAAACATATATACCCAAGATCAATCTGTATTCCTTCAACAGATATTCCATCAGTGCAGATTGGCTGTTCCTTCCAAGCAGTTGCACTTGGTGCATTGAGAATTTCAGACAAGTTTGAAATTACTCCAATGTCAATGAGGTCCTTCACTAGCGTTCCAAGAAATTTGTTCTTGGCAGTGGTTGATTTGAGGCTGCGTAATACAGGATGGATCACCTTGAATAGTTGCTATGTTCTAGTTTCATTATCCCAAGTTTGTAAGCTATTTTTTGATAAATGGTTCACGACTCCACATAGTGGTAAGCCAACTCAGCAGCTTTTGCAGATAATGAGCTTATGCTTGGTGTTAAACATAAGACTGTTGAGATCTAGAATGGGACCAGAGACCAGACACGAAGGCTCAGAATGTTCAGCATGTTCTAAGTTGGGTTCTAAATTGGGAAATGTGAATAAAAATTGAAAAAATTAGCATTTAGGATGCAAAGCCAAAATATACTTATGGGCCATCTCCACAGAACTCTCGCCACCAGTAGCCATCCTGGAAATGGCAGTTTTAGGCTCAGCTGGAACACAAGTATTTTCAGAGAAAATATTATAAAATAATGAGTTATACTAACCTTTGGTCAGCTGGTCGACTTGACTTGAATCACCATCAAGATTGAGGGAAAACATTTTATTTGGACTTTATTTTAGCCTGGAACATTAAAAAGCAAAATAATTACAGATATGTAATGGAAAGGTTGTCACTGTTGTGCACGGAATCCATGTCAGCCAAGCCTGCGTCCATATTGTCCAAGTTGGCGAGATGATCTTCCTCCTTGTTCTCAAAGTCGAGGGGGTTTTGAATTATTTGTGTGACTAGTTCGGAAATGGGTACTGTCTGTGGCTTGTTCTCTCCTTCCAAATCAAGAGATTCAAGCTTTTCAGCTATCTCCACATACTCATTATTGTCATTGGGAAGTTCATCATTGGAGTTGGCCTCTTGTTCGGTTATGGTGGGTGCGGTTGGTGTACTTTGTTCTGGTCATTTTGCCACTAATTTGGCCTTAAAATATCTGAAAATGCAAGATCTGATGTGGTGTTCCATTGGCAGTCTTGCCGGTTTCCAGATATTGGAGCAGTCCTTCAATAGTGCTGGGTGCAAGGTGCCCGGTGCCCATTTGATGGCTAGAAAATATTGAGGTGAATAAACATTTTTTATATGGAAAGCACTACAAATGTCTCGAAATTTCCATCTTCTTGGTATATGAGAAGGAGCGGGGATGATATGGTTTGTGAAATTATTGAACCAACCTGCTTGAGGTTCTCAATGCTAGCAATTCTGAACTAAAGTCAGTACAGCATATAGAAATGGCAGAATCAAAGTACTCAAACACCATGGATTGAAAATTCTCTTGCATCTGAGTATTGTGCAGTGTGTTTTTACTTTGATATGGGAGTAGGAAGAAGAAAATAGTCAAGAAATAGTAGCAGCAAGAAAAAGAACTGCCTTGCTACAAGTGCACCATCCTTCAGTTATATATATTCAGCCAATTGGCTGCTCATCCAGTGAGCCTTTATATGGGTGGTGTGCCACATACTTGTGCTGCGGCATGTCCAGCAGAACAGTGCAAGAAGAGCATCTGCCAGAACCCAAGAGATATCATCTACAACCAGTACTGCCATTCAAAAAGTGCTTGTGATGTTAGTCAACTGTTTCCGCTTCGCTAGGTAATAGGCCAGCACCCTGGCAATATGCAGTGCAGGCAGGAGTGCAAGTGTGCACCATTTGGCGAGCCTCGTAGTAGGAGTGTCTCTTTTTCATGGGCATGAATTCTGGGTCAGTCTAGGTTCTCTTCTCTATTGGGTTGGTGTAGCCTATTGTGTAAGAGTGGGAGCAATGTATGTGTTATAATAATCAGCTTTCATTACATTTGTAATTAATTTATAATTCATATGCACGTAACAAATTTGGCACTTCCCAACACTTCCTATAGATAAATCTTCAATAGGCATGAAGCAGATCTTTCTAATGAGTGCTGCCCAGTGCTTGGAGCCAGGATTGCTGTTGAAGTGAGCTAGATAAGCAACAACTTGTGTAATGTCACTCCTGGTCATACCAGCAAGGTACTGAAGCAAACCAATACAGCTGAGGTAGTGCACATTTCACATGAATTCCTGCTCTCCTGGCATCGAAGCACCCATATCCTTGGTTAGAACAAGACCAGGAGCCATAGGCATTGAAATTGGAGTGCAATTGGACATATTGTAGTGTTCTGGGATGTCCAGGATGAACTGGTGCTGCTGGAGGGTGATTGTACTAAAGTTGCCAAAGTTCGGTTCAGGTCTGGTTCGGGCACATTTTTACAAACTTAAACATGAATATGACTGACTCTGATAAATTTTGTGAACATGAACTGGACATTAGGTTCATGTTCGGTTCAGCCAATTTCAGGTCCGGTTCAGATTCAGTACAGGTTCAAACAGGTTCGAACATATAGCATATCCATATATAGATAATTCAGTTAAAATGCACGTTTTTGCCTTCATACACGCTGATAAGGTCGCTTTTGGACTACACATGGATTTTTGCTTTTCAGAGCATTAAACATGTGTCAAAGGCAGATAACAAGGGACTGAGACATGCCCTTGTCAGCAGTTCAAAGAAGGTAGATAATAGAATCAGTTGAGAATGGTCCTAGCTCATGAGTCTGTGACGATGGGAGTTATGGGCAGCGTCTCTATCAAAAGGTGTTCCCTTGACAAACTGAGAGACAGTACAAAAACTTGCTATAAGACTTTAGTGAACCATTCTAACAAGGAACTATCATCCCCTTCTATTATCAAGGGACTGCAGCATAATCACCCAGTGATAGCGAGCTCATTGCGTAAAATCGATCTGAGAACCATTTGAAATTTGAATAATTCCCTATCAAATCGAACTTGGGACAAAGATTTGTGAATTGAGACAGATTCTCAGACAAAACAGACTCATACCAGGAAGTACTGCACACTGTAGATTTCTTATACTGGTTGTAGAGCGTCGCTTGATCCTAGTTAAGATCTCTCTCTGCTGGGATTTTGTTTTGTTTTGAGAGATTCGAGTCTAGACCCACAGTCAGCCTCTCAACACTCTAATTCGACTTGGTCCTTATTATAAGTATCCCAGCGAGCTTTCTGAGTCTCCCGTGCTGCCTTTTCTCATTCCTCAGCCATGCGCTGCTCACATTTATACTTTGCCTTGACTATTTGTACAGCTGCAAATGTCTCTGTCAAGAAACAACGGCACCACTTTGAATCGGTCAGCCCAGCATCAGAGAATATTTGCTTGCAAGGAACAGATGAGCCTTGAATAGCTAAATAGTTTTGTGCAATTTTGCTGAGAAGTGGGAAGCAGAAAGCATTAATCTAAATTCAGATTATGGTCAGTCAAGAAATGTAACAAGTAGTAGACATTGACCGCACCTTCCACCATCTAAGTATATTATGCATCATGGGGAGCAATGGCTTGTCGAGGTAAGTGGTGAGTTCAGCTTGAAGATCTTGATTTAAGGCTGATTTCTGCACTTGCTGTTTCTTGGCAAGAATCGAGGCAATGAAATTGCTTCCATACCCTGTAAATTGAGGTGCCGAGTCTTCACTGCTAGGCTGTCCCGAGGTTGCTGTACGTTCTCTGGCCATTTCATCTTCTGTAGCTTTGTACCTATCAAACTATCAAATTGAAATTTTGTTAAATTGAAATTTGAGGTTAATCAAATACATGAACTTGAAATGTACAACACAGTTCATAATATTACGAGCATGTTTAGCCCCCTGCGGTGTCCAAGCACCATTGAAATATAAATCCTTGAGGCATGGGTTCATATCTATTTGAAGGGTTCAGATATCAGAATGATTGATTCAATGAATAAACAGTAACATACAAATTCCAACAATATTCACTGCAGAATTATCCGTTTTGTTGTAGTACTTCTCAAGCTGTTTGACACCCTCATGGATTGCATCTGTGATGGGTTCCATCTCCAGGGAATCTGCAAGTATATGCCAGTTAACTATAAATGATTCATAAAGTAGAATAACATGCCAGACTGATGGGTTAATCTCTGATGAAAATTGTTGTTGTACACTTGACGCTTCCTATAGAAATAAATTAAGACTACAAATTATGCAGTTCCAATTCCCGAAAAATGAAAACGCACCTCAAGAACCTTGTGGATCAATCTTACGGATGTCCATTCATCAGGCCCAAGCTTATATGACGAGTATGTCGGTTGCCCCTTTTGAACATTGGGGACTTTGGATGAATCATCAGCATGATTGACAAAATCCTGAACAGCCTGATAGAGACATCATGTCAGTATTTGTGGGCCTTTAGTCAAATCATGTATCATACCAGTTTGAGCTCAAGCAACCTCTCCAGAACGACACACCAGGTTCCCCATCGAGTTTGGAAAAATGGTAGTAACTCTTGTTCTTCACAATCTTCAGCTTGACAACAGCATTTCTTGAAGAAAGCTTTTGCCTGAGCAGAGCGATGGACCTTAACATGAAAGCAATCATCATATAAGTATTACACTAGTATTTAATCTACTGACCTTTGCAATCAACCCTCTGATCTTGAGTAACAGTGCTGCATTAGTGACTTCTTTCAATCCTGTTGGAAGTGTCTTTGCTGCATTTGCAACTTCCTTGTGCAATGCACTGACCATTTCTTTGGATTCTTCTTCTTCTTCAAGTTCAGCACATGTCTCGGCGATCAGAGCAACAATCGGGATGTCTTCTTCCTTTCAGAAAGAGTTTTTCTTCCACTTGGTCAGGGATAATAATTTCAGAAACCTTTCTTCAGCGAGACTGACAGCATGGGCATAACAACTTGGCATTGAATGGCTCAATACCATAATTTATCAATGAATAATGATATTATCTACTCACCGGGATCGTTGGTCTTTCCCATCAAAAACAATTCCTTCCGCTTGCAATTTCTGCACGAGGATCCAGAGAGCTTTGTTGTTTGTCAAAAGATTGTCGGCTGTGAAATTCTGAAACTAAAATAGCATTAGATAGATCATCACACATGATTCGAATATACCTTGTCCTTGATATCGATTCTGTCAGCGATTGTGTACAGAACTTCTGCAAGGTTCTTACCACTGTGGCTGCCAGGCTGTTCCTCAAATGCAAGGAGCTCAGCTGCAAGCTCCCAGTCCTCCGTAATATAGTGAGCTGTGATGGCAATGTATACTGTCATTACTGCAGATGTCCAGCCATCAAATGTGAGGGAGATTTTCCTGGGGGATTGCTGAAGCTTGGCGCTGAGATCCTGCTGAATTTTCAGAGAATGATCTTTGATAGAGTTGGTCAACAACGTGCGATGAGGAATGTCAGAGTCTTTCATCTTTGGATGTTGGTAGCGCAACAGCTCATGGAATGTGGGGTGGTCCACAATTGAAAGAGCCTGAACAGAAAAGAGCTCAAGTTGATATAAAAGACGAAAGAAGGCCCCATGACACACCTGATCAGTTTCTGTCACAAATTTTATCACTTCTTCTTCAAGCCCTTCCTTACTCCATTCCTGCGAAGCTGGAGTCACCTTCGGCTTTGTGATTGTGAAAGTAGTGATTTCCATCTGGCTGAAATAATATCTAATTAGTGGCCGAGAGCATTACACAATAAGTAGATCACTTACTTGGAAGACGACACTCCATTACTATTTAATTTGGCCAATTCTTCATCAGGAATAGCTCGTGGATTCATTGCAGCCATTTTTAACACACTTCTCGCGATAGATCTTGTAGTGGTCGCCACCTTTGCATTTGATGTGGGTGCATAAGGTTGTAGTGTTTCCTTTGAAGATTGTTTGCAAATTCTTGTGTCGGATCGGATCGCGCTTCTTCAATGCACTAGTTGTGGTGTCAACAGTGTATGCCACAGAGAGATCACTCATTGAAGCAACAAAGAGCTTACATGCAAACATCACAGCTTGAGTGATTCTCCTCTCCGTCGATGGGTGAGAAAATTGTGGTAACGTCTTCTGTCGCATTCTTCTATGAATGCGAGGCTGCAGCTTCTGTGCTGACAGCGGCGGTGATTGCTGCAGCTTGAAGAGGGACTATATTTAGACGTTCCGTCGCAGGCGCTTGTTTTGTTGTGACCTTCCCTTTGGCAGCTTTTGCGGATGTCATGGTCTGACTCTGTCCTACAGGAAATTCTACCAGGTTCGAACCATGTTCGAACATGTTCGAACATGTTCACACTATCTAGCTACTAGCTGAACCTCGAACCCACCCTCCAAGGTTTAACCTGAACCTGAACTGAACTTGAACTGAACATTAGTGTTCGGTTCAGGTTCGAACCAGTTCACCAGGTTCTGAACCAGACTTCGGCAACTTTAGATTGTACGTGTTTTGCGGTCTCCGGTAATGCTCACACCAAGCAGGAACTCTGTAGGGCCAAGATCTCAACATTTGAAGTGGCCCTGGAACTGTTTGATCACTCTATCAATGGCAGAAGCATCCTTGCAAGCAAAGGTGACATTATCGATGTAAATGGGCACAAAAATGCAGACATGACTATTAGAATAGATGTAGATAGATCTATCTGCCTCAACTTGCTTGAATCCCATTTCAGTGAGAGCAAAGTGCAGCTTAATGTTCCACTGATGAGCAGCTTGTTTGAGACCATAGAGCAACTTCTTGAGCCTGCAGACCTTGCTAGGACCACCCTCATGGAAGCCATCAGGCTGCCTCATGTGGATGTACTCCTCCAGATTTCCATTGATGAAAGCAGCTGAAATGTTCACAGAGCAAAGTTCCAGGTCTTCAGCAGCAGCTATAGCAAAAGTTGTCTGTATCATCGCAGGGCGTGGAGTAGGAGTGTGCACATCGAAGAAATTTCATCTGGGACATTGGGAGCAGCCTTGGGAAATGATTTGTGCCTTGTAGTGCTCAATAGAGCTGTCTGCATAACACCAGAAAGGTGGTTTAATGATTACTGCACCAGCAGAGGTGGCTGTGCATATTCCTGAAGTTTTGGATTCAATTCCTGATCAGGTCAGATACCTTACAGCTAACGGCAAAACGCTAGGCCGTTTTGAAAAATCACTCATGTGGCAGTGCCACATCCAAACAAACCCATTATGGCAAGTTTAGGGCAGCTGTCGACTCGCTGACATTGTGCTGGCCTGGAGCACAACTACATACCTAATGCTACCAAAGTCAAATGCTTGATTATATTACACTACATATCCACAGTTCCTATACCACCCAGCAATACTTTCTGGTTTCATAGAATCAAATACTGCTTCCCAAAGCATACTGTATGGATCACAAGTGTCATCTCCAGTAAGCTCTGCAAGAACGTAATCATTATTTCTCCTAATCTAGGCCTTCGTAGCAGAGAATCCTTCTTCAATTAGATTGAAATCTGGAGAATATGGAGGTAAGTAGTGAAGACGCATGCCTCGGCCTTCAACAAGTTCACGAAGGCCATCACAATGGTGGACACTTGCATTGTCGAGGACGATGAGAGGCTGACTGTGGGTCTAGACTCAAATCTCTCAAAAACAAAACAAAACCCCAGCGGAGAGAGATCTTAACTAGGATCAAGTGATGCTCTACAACCAGTATAAGAAATCTACAGTGTGCAGTACTTCCTGGTATGAGTCTGTTTTGTCTGAGAGTCTGTCTCAATTCACAAATCTTTGCCTCAAGTTCGATTTGATAGGGAATTATTCAAATCTCAAATGGTTCTCAGATCGATTTTACACAATGAGCTCTGATAATCCGAGTATTTTAACTCATCGTTGACCTCATACAAAATAGTCATGTTGACATGCACGCCTTCCAATTGATGCCCACCCCATACTCCATCATCCCGTCATTCTGTTACAAGCAGACTCATCGAGAAAGACAAGTGTCTCAGGAGGGTAATTCTCCCTGATGTCAGCTTGATACTGCATCCTTAGTGCTTCATCTTGTTCACGAGCTGGGTGAGTAATCTAGAGTGATAATTTAGTTTGATTCCTTGAGATATGATATCTCAACCACTGATACTTACCTTCTTTTGTGTAAATCCACACTGGTATAATGCCCAAGTAATAGTCTTAGCATCGACTTCAAGATTATAAGCAATGAATAGGGAGTGTTGTAGCTTGGAAATATAGATATCCAGAGTTCTTTCAATGAGGCTTTTGAGGCACTGTTATCAATCAAGGCTCTCAGTAACTAGGCAAGTTTGAAATGACTGAAAGCTTACAGATACTTCAAGTGATGACATGACCCGTGGCCTGCCTGTTTGTATAGGATGTTTGACTACCTCTTCAGTCTGATTCCACTGTCTCAAAAGTCATCTTATTGTTCTACCTGCAATCCCTGTTGCGCTTGCAATGTCTTTATTAGTCATTCCCCAGAGAGAAAGCTACTATATCTAGATGTAGCTATCTTGGCTAAAAGCTTTGTACTTGATTGTTCTCACAATTAGTTACTAGCAACTACTATGACTCAATTGCTTTCCCCCACATTTCTACCTCACTAATCCCACCCTTCACTCTCCCTCCAGGCTCTGGAATACTGCAGTGCTGCTCAATGCCTATACCATTGATACTTCAACAGTAGAAACTGTATAGTCAAACTTTGCTTCCATGAGAAGGCTGAAGCCACCACATTCAACCACATCATATTCAACACTGGTATGTAATTTTTCGTCCCTCAACATCAACCCATGGGAAAATCTGCTAGTTCCAGCTCATATCACAGCTGGTGCTCAAGTGCTGGGCCCACTCCACCATGGGTGCCTGTAACATGTTTGGTGTGCAGGGTCTGTCTGTGTGATGCTTGCTGGATAAGCATCATGGCACTCAGGTCTTTAGGCTGAAGGTTGGGAAGTCCTGGGAAAGACCTAGAGCAAGCCTGAGGTATGCACCAGGGGAGAGGACAGCAGGAGGGCTTCCCAAAGCCTATGGTGCTAGTAATATCAGACCAAGCAGGTTCTGTGTAACACTTAGGAGGACCTGTTTGACCTTTAGTGAACGACACGGGTTACCCATGGAAAGTCATGGGTTCTGAGGTCACAGGGATGTATGGCTTGTCACAAGGAAAAATTGCAATTTTTTTCATCCAAAACAGTTGAAAAATGAATGAGCTACGGCCCTTTCAAATTTCAGCATGTTTCACCCAAACAGGACCCAACAGCAGGGGATTTGCCGAGACAAGTTATCAAATTCATGATTTGGACAACCCGTGGGGAATTGCCTGCAGTGGTGGGCTCACCATGGAATTAGTACTCATTGGAATGTGCTCTAACTTGGAAGAGGCATAGCCAAGTCAATTCTGCTCCAATTTGCATGAAATAAATTTTAAAATTTGCATTGAATGAAGGGCTACAGCATGAAACATTCAAACCTGCCAAAATCCCATGACTTTCCATGGGTTACCTGTGACATTCACTATTAACTCTCAGGAGGACTGTTTTACCCTCAGAAGGGGAGCTACTAATGCAAGCCCAAGCATAGGGATTCAGGGCTCCAGTGATGGTCAAGAGCAAAAGGTAAAATTGATTAGCTAATACAACTGATAGGCAATATATGGACTCAGTTATGTGACTACTATCTGGCTACTGAACATGTATCTATCCATCTAGGTCACAGTCTGCCACATTTCTGCAATACCACAAGTAAGCCCAGATAATGTCTTTCATTTTTTTACTTGGAATCTGATCTCAAGTTCAATTGTATTACAGACTGTCCTCTAGCTCACCTGCAGGTACTCACAATCATAGTGGATATGCCATTATGGGGGAGATTCAAAAGATAGTTTTGGCTGCCACCAAGAATGTGTTTGCAACTTGATGAGCTGCAACACAGCCAGGATCAACACCAATTCCTGGGACAGTGGCTGTAATAGGTCTCCAGACACATGAGGCAGCAGCTGCATTAAAAAGAGTATCTGCTGATCAAGGTATGTCTTCAATTTTTACTACTACTTATATTGTCACCTTGGACAATGTCTGCTTGAATATATATACTGACTTGACTCGCATGTAGCCTCCAATGGCTCTCTGTCTCAAGTCTCCAACAATAAGATCATCAGTGAAACAAAAGATGAGACACAAGTGCCACTAGGCCTACCTGAACTAACATTAGACAACCTTTTCCGCAAGCTCAAGAGCTACATGGCTGTGATCAAAAACTCTCATGCAAAGAATTTAGATGACTGTAAGTGCATTGAGTCTGCCCTCCAGCACTACAAGAGTGTTTGTGATGATGAAAAAAACAAAGCTGTTGTGGTAATGAATGGCCAGCTGTCCAAGGCTGAGGCACCTCTATTTACTGCACACGGGATTATCCAGGCTGTTGTAACCTTTACCTGATATTGTAGCTATTGTTACATATGTCAAAACACTATCTTTTTGTGCAACTTTGGACTTGTATGTCAGTAACTTACTGCAGTGTATCTAAGAGTGAGTAAGTGGTTATGAAGTGTGAATAATCAAATGCTCTTGATTATAGATTACAACTAAGTAATCAACTGGCTAAGGCTACATTGTTGACTTGAAAATAAGCATATATGAAGCAGGTCTTAGCCACACTATGGGGCAGCAAGAATGGCTGTGAATTAATATACCTTATGCTACTCTTATGTGCAACTGTTGAAGCTAAGTTTGTAATTATTTGGCCTTATGTCCTAAAGTGGTTTTTCCCAATGTTGCCAACAACATGCATGGTGGAAAGTTGAAACAATGTTGAATTGGAATTGGAATGGGAGCTGGAGGCCCAGGGTAAGAAAGAGGTGTACTGCAAGCTTGATGAGGGGAAGGTCGGAGAAGAAGGGAAGGACAGCCCAATGAGCGGTGCATGTAAGTGCATCATGTGCACAGTGCCAGGCATGCTGAACCAATGCTGAATGTGGATGAAGATGGGCTCAGGGTTGGCTGCAGCAGCATCTTCAGTACAGTTCAACCCAACTTTAACCATGAATTTATTTATTCTTGCCTTGTCAAAATCTGGGAAACAAGCTCCCTGAGTCCCTGCACGAGTGTTTCAACACACATTGGACTGTGGACCTCAGTGGTCATCATAGTTTAGAATAATCATTACAAATAATATATTGTAGGTACCCTATCTACTCAGATGGATATACTGTGTACCCTAGTATTGCTATGCATACCGGCAATGTACTGGTCAGCCATAGCAAGGTACCCATGCTGTGCCAGCCCATGGCCCATAGCCATTGCTGGGTTTCCTATTTTAGAAATACAATCATTTGGCAAACTGCCAAACTGCCAAAATTCCCAATACTCAGACTTTTACATTCTCACCAACACTGCTGGGAGCCAACAATTTTTCTGAGTGAAAAATGCAAATAAAATGGAAAGATTTTGGTTTAAAATGTAGATTAGATAAAATACATCCTTTTTAAGTGATTCTTCTGAATGAAAAAGATATGAAGAACAAGAATAAAAGGTAGAGTATGTGAATGATTTTGCATATTTACTGTTATACCTTTTGTGAACATTTTTAAGATGACAACATTGGTTCATGATGCAAGCTTTTGTTCACATTTTCCAGTGTGAGATTTTTGATGTTTGTCAATATTGAAAAATGCATTAAAAGTGCCTCATTTAACAATAAGGTAATTGCAAAGACAACAATGAATTGTTTTATGATTGTTCAATGTTTAAGATAGACCACCAAAATTTCAGTGGTCTATTTTAAACATTGAACAATCATTTCAAAACTGATAAATATCTTTTTGTTTTGTACTTTTCTAAATGAGGCATTTTAAATGCATGCTTCAATATTGAAAAATGTCAAAATTTTCACACTGAAGAACGCGAACAAAAGCTTGCATTGTGAACCAATTTTGTCATTCTAAAAATGTTCACAAAAGGTATAATAGTAAATATGCAAAATCATTCACATACTCTACCTTTTATTCTCGTTCTTCATGTCTTTTTCATTCAGAAGAATCACTTAAAAAGGATATATTTTATCTAATCTACATTTTAAACCAAAATCTTTCCATTTTATATGCATTTTTCACTCAGAAAAATTGTTGGCTCCCAGTTGGCTCCCAGCAGTGCAAGCGGATATGCCCAGAATGGCGACTTTGCCGCCGAAACACCGGCTTGCGCAATGCGGGGGGATCCGTGCGGCGGGGAGCGGAGGGCACGTGACGAGTGACGAAAGGGAAATGGGATGGAGTGTCGATACTCTGTTCCTCCTCCCAAAATGTTGACCAGGCGTGTCGTTGGCCGCCTCGGCGTTGTTGTGCGTGCGCAGCGACGCACTCCCGGCCTCCTGCGGTCTCTTGCTTCTCTTGCTCCCTCGGCCAACGATGCCTTTGCGAATGGCACAAATGCGTACTACGCAGACGAGATGTACCGGCTCTGGAAGCAGGACCCGCAGTCCGTGCACCAGTCCTGGAATGTCTATTTCTCTGGCATGGACAAGGGCTTAAGCAGTTCCCAGTCATTCCAAGCCCCGCCGTCCACGCATCTCCCGCATCCCGCCGACGGCGCGCCAGCGTTGCACGTCGGACAGGGCGCCGAGCTGGATGACCACTTGAAGGTTTGTCATCTGCTGGTAGCCCCGACTCGCGCTCATGCATATTCAGGTGCAACTACTTGTTCGCGCCTACCAAGTTCGCGGCCACCATGTTGCTGAGCTTGACCCTCTCGGTATCCTCGATGCCGACCTCGCTGACGTCAAGCCTCCCGAGCTCGAGCTCAGCCGCTATGGATTCACCGAACGCGATCTCGAAAAAGACATTTCTCTTGGCCCTGGTATCCTCCCCCATTTTGCCACCGAAGAAAACAAGACCATGAAGCTCAGGGACATCATCAAGCTGTGCAAACGCATATACTGTACGTTTTACTCCGCTGCGCCGGTGCTTGCTCATCCCTTTTCCAGGCGGCGCCGTCGGCATTCAGTATGTCCATATTCCCGATAAGGAGCAGTGCGACTGGATCCGTGAACGCGTTGAAACACCCAAGCCCTGGAACTACACCGTCGACGAGAAGCGCATGATCCTCGACCGTCTTATCTGGTCCGAGTCATTCGAAAAGTTCATTGCCAGCAAATACCCCAACGAGAAACGCTTCGGTCTCGAGGGCTGCGAAGCACTCATTCCTGGAATGAAAGCGCTCATCGACCGCTCCGTTGACAATGGCGTAAAGCACATTACCATCGGCATGCCCCATCGTGGCCGCCTCAACGTCCTCGCAAATGTCATTCGCAAACCCATCGAAGGTATCCTCAATGAGTTCTCTGGCGATGAAGACGGAAATTGGCCTGCTGGCGATGTCAAATACCATCTAGGTGCCAACTATGTCCGCCCAACTCCCTCCGGTAAAAAAGTCTCCTTGTCGCTTGTTGCAAATCCCTCGCATCTCGAAGCGGAGGATCCGGTTGTTCTAGGAAAAACACGCGCCATCCAGCACTTTGAAGGCGATGAAGTTACTCACAACACTGCAATGGCTGTCCTGCTCCACGGAGACGCCGCATTTGCCGGTCAGGGTATCGTGTACGAGACGATGGGCCTCCACAACTTACCTTGCTATGGCACTGGCGGAACCATCCACCTCATTGTCAACAACCAAATCGGCTTCACCACGGACCCTCGTTTCTCGCGCTCTACCCCGTATCCCTCCGATATCGCCAAATCAATCGACTCTCCGATTTTCCACGTCAACGGCGACAACGTTGAGGCGGTCAACTTCGTCTGCCAGCTGGCTGCCGATTACCGGGCTAAATATAAGAAGGACGTCGTCATTGATATCGTGTGCTACCGCCGTTACGGACATAATGAAACCGATCAGCCGAGCTTTACTCAGCCCCGCATGTACGAGGCGATCAAGAAGCAGCCCACTCCCCTTACCCAGTACACCAAGTTCCTGGTCTCGCGCGGAACGTTCACGGAAAAGGACATCGAGGAGCACAAGACATGGGTATGGGGCATGATGGAAAAGGCCGCCGCGGCGGCGAAGGACTACGTGCCCACCAGCAAAGAGTGGCTCTCCGCCGCCTGGCAGGGCTTCCCATCGCCCAAACAGCTTGCTGAGACCACCCTCCCCAGCAGACCCACCGGCGCGGACATCGAGACCCTCCAGCGCATCGGCAAGGCCATCTCCTCCTACCCCACTGGCTTCACCCCGCACCGTAACCTCGCTCGTATTCTTGCGACCCGCGGGAAGACCGTCGAGGAGGGTACGAACATCGACTGGTCGACCGCAGAGGCCCTTGCATTCGGCTCGCTCGTCCTCGAGCGCAACCACGTACGCGTGTCCGGGCAAGACGTCGAGCGCGGCACTTTCTCGCAGCGCCACGCGGTGATCCACGACCAGGTAAATGAGCAGCAGTACATCCCGCTCAACGACCTCGGCTCGTCGCAGGCCCGCTTCGTCATCTGCAACTCGTCGCTCTCCGAATTCGGCACGCTCGGCTTCGAGCTCGGGTATTCGCTCGTGTCGCCCGACTCGCTCACGGTGTGGGAGGCGCAGTTTGGTGACTTTGCGAATAACGCGCAGTGCATCATCGACCAGTTCATCGCCGCCGGTGAGCGCAAGTGGCTCCAGCGCACCGGCCTCGTCATGTCCCTCCCCCACGGCTACGACGGTCAGGGCCCTGAACACTCGAGCGGCCGTATCGAGCGCTTCTTGCAGCTGTGCGATGACCACCCGCACCACTTCCCGTCCCCGGAGAAGATCGAACGCCAGCACCAGGACTGCAATATGCAGGTTGTATACCCTACGTGCGTGTTCCTATTTCTCCCTTTTCATTAGCTGACTTTTTGTGACCAGTACCCCCGCTAACTACGTATGCGTCTATCTCGGCTTCCCTACCTTTGCCATGCTGATCTCTCCTTTTAGTTCCACGTCCTCCGCCGCCAGATCCACCGTGACTTCCGCAAGCCCGTAGGTTCTACACGCACCCTATCCGCCATAGTCTGACACTAGCCTACCTTAGCTAATCCTCTTCTTCTCGAAGAGCCTCCTGCGCCACCCGCTAGCCCGCTCAAACCTCGAGGAGATGGTCGGCGAGACCCAATTCGAGCGCTACATCCCCGAGCCACACCCGACTACGCTCGCCGCACCCGAGGACATCAAGCGCCACATCCTATGCACGGGCCAGGTATACTTCGCGCTGCTGCAGGCGCGCGAGGAGCGCGGCATCACGGACATCGCGATTAGCCGCATTGAGCAGCTCTCGCCCTTCCCCTATGACACGGTACGTCCCCTTCTCCCTAATCTCCTCCCGTACTGCGGCCGACGGCTGCGGCTCGCTCCGCCATTGCAGATCACCCCACACCTCGACACATACCCGAACGCAAGCCTGCTGTGGTGTCAGGAGGAGCCGCTGAATAACGGCGCATGGAGCTACGTCGGGCCACGGATCTACACCGCGGCATCGCAGACGGTGCACCACAAGGGCAAGTACCCGTTCTATGCCGGGCGCGAGCCGACGAGCTCCGTCGCGACGGGCAGCAAGGTACGTCGCGCTTTCCTTGCGCTTGGAGTATGGCTGACTCTCCCGCAGTCCCAGCACAAGAAGGAGATCGAGTCGTTCATCAACACCGCGTTCGACCTGTCGCGCTGAGTGCGCGCGGGCGGCGAGGTTCAATGTTACAATGAATATTAATTAAGGGGACCCGGATTTCAGTTTTGATTTACATATCCCCCACCCTTGTCCTTGCCCGCCGGCACGTCGGCGGTTGCTTTTAATAGTTTAGACGACGGCAGCGTAGGCTGTCCTGGTATAATGAATATGGTTTCCTGATTTCTTATTTAAAAGTAAAGCCAAATGTAGTATATTCGACTAGACTTTGCGGTGATGGCAAAATCTGTAGACGGTTTTGGCGTAGTTCAAGGCTGTTCAGTGCAGCGGTTGGGGTATTGTGTATTCAATCGCACTTATTCTAATCGGCTGAGCACGCTATAGAGTAATTTATTTGTGTGGTCCAGTTCCGACTGATCATGAGTGACTCGATGCAGCTAACTCCTTACTCAAGTGCTCAAGCTCAAGGCCCGAATTACGAAGGCGCTCAGCGCTCATCAGTTATTTCTGTTTAGTATATAAAATGTACGGAGACGCTGCATATTTATTTACTCCATCGCGGCCCAATGATCAATCAGAAGGTCTTGGGCACTTCAGGGTGTTTGTCGTAGACTTCCCCCTCTACTGACCGCAGTCCCTCTGGCAGACGCAGTTCGCTTGAGTAGTAATGCGGGCGCTTGGCCCGCCTGCCATTATTGCTTTGGTCCGGTGCTTCGGGGACGTAGTACGCAGATGCATGCGGCTGTTGTAACATGTCGGCGGCAAAGGCGAAGAATTTATCTGGAGTGGGATCACAGGAAGGATTGAAATGACCACAGTGTATCCAGAACGCCTGGACCCCCAAAGATCGGTCGGGTGAGAAAATACATTCTGAAAGATTAAATATAAGTACTTACAATACCCCATTCCTGGATACGCTGTGCGATATGACTAAACTTATCTCTGCGGCTCTTGTTCAGGACTCGTTCCCGGACCCATTTGCTAGTGTAGAGCAGGCACGTCGCAGTGTCATCAATAGCGTCAAGTATCGCTATATCCAGGATATATTCAATAATCTCGATCGGTAGCTGGGCACCTGGCTTGGATGATGCGTCGATTGTAAGGTTGCCGAAACCCCGGTGGGCCTCGTACCATGTTGTCGAGTGCCGCGAACCTTCACCCCCCAACTCAACGTGGATATATGACGGGATGAACATGTGGTTGGACTTCCAGGGCTGGAATGTCCAGGCACTCCTTGACGAGATAAGCTTGGCCATCGTCCTGTATACCGGTGCGCGACTATCCACGAGTTTCATGGGCTCATTTGTTCTCAGTATCCACGTAAAATCATGCGAGATGACACCCTCTATCGATCCCACCGTCCGCGTGTGCATGGTGAATGGGGAGCTGAGCGTCCCTGTTCCGTCGGCCCGGATGGCAATGGACCCTGGGACGTTATGCCAGGTTGCGGGCTCGAAATTACGCCAGGTTCTGCAGAGGATATGGGCGACAGAGCGCGAGGCGCTGCAGGACGAGTCATAGGTATTGGAAGAGGGAATATTAGGAAGCATCCTGTGAGTATAGAGGTGGAAGGAGCGTGGTCCTCTAGTAATATGGAATTGCAGGGAGGTCCATGCACAACGCCTTGACCCCGCCGAACTTGAGTGCCACACGGCGTCCCACCCACGTTGAGCTGGTAAAATCTTAGCAGCGACAGCGCCGGCCTTGCAACCGAAGTATTGTGATTCGTGGTCTTTCATGTGCCCTTGTGATTTACAGAGGCTGTTTATCTCGCCTGTAGTTGTACGTCTGCACTAGAAATACAGCTACCGAATGCCGAATATCAAGCCGCTCGAAGTTTCAGAGAGGTCTACTGAAGGTCTACTAGCTAAATTCATGACATCAAGCTTCATAAAGACATCTTTTCTCGCCAATGCAAGTAAAGTCTAAACTGGAATCTTCGCCTCGACCAATGCGAGTGCCCGGTTATCGCACGAGTAGAATAGCGTGCGAGTCATATAAGTGCCAGTCAGCCATGCATCTAAATTATATTAAAAAGGAAGAATAATAGCCCCACTACGTTGTGAGTTCCAGTACCATATACACCTTAGTACCCTTTCTGAAACAAGCAGGAGCCATAGGGTACCAACGTGGGGTGTATGTAAACTGGCACGCTCTTGAAGGCCTTCCGATTGAATTTCCACAGTCCTTGACGTAAGCGAATCCTGAAATAATGTTTGTGGAGCTCAAGGAGCAACCATTCCAACTTTGAAGAATACAAATCATGGTCTCATGTGAAACTGGGTGAGCATACCTTGGGCTCGGAGACGTAGTTCCCATCGCAAAAATTGACGAAGGAGATCCATGGTTTAAATAAGCTCATGTCAACTACCATCACCGCGCCGGCGTCATCGCCTCAAACCAGTTTCCGCCGCTTCTTTGCAGTGGCATCGTTTGGTCTGTGTGATTATCATTCACTGGCATTTACGCATCCGAACTCTTTATTTCCAGTTCCAGGCCGCTTGTGCACTCTCCTTAGATGGGACATTGTGTAGAGTGGTCTTCAGACTGGCACCCGACCAGTGGATAGCAGGCTTTTACAACGTCCGTTGCGTGTCATCTGTGTCATTGTTGTGCGAAAGAACGTATTTATATTTCAATTCAATTTCTATATTTAGATAAGAGTGGTCAGTCTATTTCTATCTTTGTCGCCTATTTTTAACGCCAATTCTAAAAAAAAAGTCTGCCGACCAGCGGTTCGGCCAATTGGAACTATCTTCGACGCGAAAGATATACTGTTCTCAGATTCTATTCTGACGCTAGTTCTGTCTGGATCATCCAAATCTACGGTATCGCCCTTTGTGCTGGTTTAGGCTCACGTTCGTTGATCATCTTTCAGAGGAAGACCTATACCCGACTTCACTTGCGAGGCATGTATCAGTTATGAGCATATCCCACTGAGAAAGTCTACAACCAGTGTTTTGTATCTTCAGACATCCACGAAAAACAAACGCAGAATCAAACCATATACAACCATCCTGCATACAAACAGTGCCCACTGCCGTGACAGTTCTATTTCGGCACCGAGACATGATAGCTTCATCGATCATCTCGAGGGCGTAAGTGAAGATTGATAAAATGTTGATATAGGCCGCAAACGTGGAAAACCGGGCCACCGGTTTTTAAAAGAGGCCCGTGAATAACATCCAATTGGGTTCAACGCATTCGAGGCAAGCAGAAGCATCAGCCAGCATTAGGTACAGTTTGGCGTTCCCTGATAATGTTTGCCATTGTTGAGGAACATACTTTATAGAACCGCTGCCCACGGCCGTGGGCTAAATTTCTTCGGGCCTCGGTTCTGCTAACGTCGCGAGATTGCCATGCAGACATTCACTCATTGAGCACGGTTTCCGGCGCATTGGATTCTCACAGTCGTTGGGAAACACTTGGGTGTGCTAGTAGGAATGATAGGTATGCAGACTCCGTTGGTCAACGAATGTCTGGTTGAATTGGGAGCTTTATCACACAGACAATGTATAAAAGGGCTACGAGTATTCGCTGTTAGAGCCAAGGCAGAATAAATTCCTAGCTTTCTACTACTCCGAGCATCTCAGAATCGAAGATGGTTTTCAGCGCTGCTCTATCCGCTCTCGCTCTCTCTCTTCCTCTTCTGTCTGTCAATGGTGCGTCCAGCCTAGATAATCTCCGAGTCTACAATTTCCTCATTGTTCTTACAGCACTCAGGACGAGGCGGGCTTTGTGCCCGGATGGTGTCAACACTGCCATTAACCTAGCGTGTTGCTCTCTGTTCCCGGTGGTCCAAGACATACAGGAGAATTTTCTTACAAATGAATGCGGCGACAGTGTAAGTTTTTCTCTGTATTCGACATACAAGTCCAGAGGTTGACATTTGTACAGGCTCACGGTGCTCTTCGCCTCGTCTTCCACGATGCTATTGGTATTTCTCCTACGGCAGGGTAAGTTCATTTTTTATTTTTGAAACAACAGCATATGATCCTAATACGCAAATATGCAGGGGTGGAGGAGCTGACGGCTCTATTGCAACCTTCAATGAAACTGAGCTAACCTTCCCTGCCAACCTTGGTATCGATGACATCCTCGACGAGATTGGCCCATTCCTCCTAAAGCACTCTAACACAATGAGCCCCGGTGACTTGTACGAGTTTCTGTACCAATATGAATTCCTGTACATGTATTCACTGAATATTTAACAGCATTCAGCTCGCCGGTGCACTCAGTCTCGTGCAATGCCCGGGTGCCCCTCGCATTCCGTTCTTTATGGGACGTGCTCAGCCCAAAGCGGCATCGCCGCCCAACCTCGTTCCCCAGCCGTTCGACAGTGTTGCGTCTATTGTCCAACGCTTCGGAGAGGTCGGATTCACAACGCCCGAGGAGATCGTTGCTGTAGTCGGTGGGTCGCACAGTGTTGCTGGAGCTGACGATGTCGTACCGGGTCTGCAAGGGTAAGCATTGTGTCTACCTACTACTGACATAAGATTATTGACCACCTTCATCCCAATCAGCCTTCCGTTCGACCAAACGCCCTCTGTATTTGACAGTAAGACTTTGCCGCCGATATGTGGCTTTAATTAAATGAGCTCACATATTTCTTAGCCCAAATATTCGTCGACGTGCAGCTGCGCGGCACTATTTTCACCGGGTACGTAGCTGCGTCATCTCACCAAAAATATGGTACTAAAGAATATATGTTTACAGACAAGGAGGCAACCAAGGAGAGACCGAAACCTCAGTTTTAGGCACAGTGCGCCTGCAGTCAGACCATCTCGTAAGTTAATAGTGTTCTTCAGTATGTCAAGTGCGATTTTGACTCTCCCGGAAAAGCTCGCCCGTGACTCGCAGACAAACTGCGCCTGGCAGTCTTTCGCCAGTAAGTGGCATTTGTACCATCTCATCATTATGTCCGATGATCTCATGTAAATTTTATTCTAGACAACCAGGCTGCTATGGCCGAAGCCTTCGGCCAGGGTGTCCTTAAGCTCTCGCTCTTGGGTCAGAACCAGGACGAGGTAGGGAAACCTGTCAACATATCATTGAACAAAATTGATTATATGAATCTTCGATTAGCTGACTGACTGCAGCGAAGTTATTCCCGCGGCCATCCCGTTCACCGGTGGCCCAGCGACCCTCCCTCCTGGTTTGACAATGAACGACATTGAGCAGGCTGTGAGTCTCTCTACAATGCAATGCATGAGGCACAGCTAAAGTGTTGACTAGTGCGCTACTGCTGCGTTCCCGTCGCTCGCCACTCAACCAGGTCCCGCGACCTCCGTTCCTGCCATGTGCGACAATTTCGTTGTACTTCACATCTCTGCTTGCTGACATGTTGTGCTTCCCAGCCCCCAGGCCGACGACGACGACGACTCTTAAAGAGCTCATTGAGAATCTGTCGTTGTGCTTAGCTGGATTTATTTATTGCAGGGCGTTGTATGCTGTATCCCGCTTCGTGTCCATTATTAGATACTGTGCTCGTAACTTGTATTTCTCGATCTCGAATGATTCTGCCCTTTCCCAGACTAAGTTGGCCTTTGTGGGCATGGAGTGTTTTATGTGCGATGTGAAGGAGAACAGTGCGAGACTTCGACTGGTTGGTATCTTCCATCGCTCTCTACATAGCACCGTCTTCAATAGGAACCAATAGTATCCAAAGTCTCATGGGCTGGCTCCAGTGCCCATGGATGTGCGTTCCTCAGACGACTGTCTGGACGAGTAACATATAGGAGGATGGATGTTTAGCGGTCAGGCGACAAGAATTTCCCTTCGTAAGAGCATACAACTAAATTTGATGAAGTAAAGCAAAGTCAGTCGAGCGGTGGTATCTATCCAGCAGTCCCCGCAAGAATATCTAGATGCCCCGGAAAGCTGGCTAGATGGGCAGTGTTTGACGAGGAAAAATATCCATCCATCATCCAGATATGTCCGTAGAATCCGTCAGACGTGCCTAGGCAGCATTATAGAACATTCGCAGTACATTGCTAGCCACGGAAAAATCTCCTGTAACGAACAAGAAATTTAACCTCGTCGAGTTCATCTGATTCGACGCAATGGGTATGAGTGATGAGTCAGAGTATTACTAATATTAGAGCACAGCATGAAGACTCTAGACGTATGTTGAGGAGCAAGATGATGTAAGACCTAGTACACATCGCCGGAGGGTGATGAAGAAGGTCCGTATATGAAGGCTGGCTGCAGTCCGTTGGCAGTTCGTGGCGATGTAGGTGTCGTTGACTCGGAAACGGTGATGCGGCTAAGAAACTGTCGCAGAGGCTTGCGATCCAAACACAGCCAAGCAGGAGCGGAAACTCAGCCACCGTCCATCAGACGACCACAACGACAGCCCGACACCGCCCAGCCCATCCTCAAGCACCAAATCTACGATGTCGGTAAGCACACCTCCCGCTTAGGCCGAACCTTTGATCTTTAGAGACATTCTGCGGCGAAATGGGAGGAATTGGAGCACCGGAAGGGATGGATTGGTTGGGAGGCACTTGGATGACGCCGGAGCCGCCGCGGGATGTCTAATGCACTTGCAAAACTGGAGCTGACTCTATGCCGTTCCAGGAATCAAATTTCAAGCGCTTCGTTGAGGTCGGACGAGGTGCGCTATTCCGCTTATCGTATTTGTGCAAATTCGCTGACCGCGCTCAGTTGTCCTCCTCAACGCCGGTCCCTCCGCCGGCCGCATCGCCGTGATCACTGAGATCATCGACCACAAGCGCGTATGTTTATTTGTTTTCTAGCACACCCTGGTGCTGACCCTCTGTAGGCCATGATTGACGGTCCCACCACCGACGTCCCCCGCCAGTCGTACCCCTTCAAGCACCTCACCCTCACGCCCCACACCGTCACCGCCCTCCCCCGCGCTGCTGGCTCAGGCGTTGTGAAGAAGTACCTCGAGAAGGAGGCTATCGTGGAGAAGTGGACCAACTCAGTGTGGGCCACCAAGCGCGCTGCCATCGAGAAGAGGCGGGCACTGAGCGACTTCGGCCGCTTCTCCGTTATGCTGGCCAAGAAGCAGAGGAACGACGTTGTCCGCAAGGCTGTCGTTAAAGCGAAGAAGGCTTAAGCGATTTGTGAGGAGGGCTCGGTTATATGTCAAAATGAGAGGGATTGCACCCACCACATGCTTTGTATGTTATACGTCACATCCAGTTTATGCATCCTATTCTCGCTCTATGCGCGCAGTTTTTGAGATTTGTGGGCGACCCGGATCATTTTTACTACTTTTGATTTTACAGATTATTCGCTCGTGAGATCTCGAGGACATGGATCTGAGAAACGCTCTACTCGCTCGCTGTTCCTCGCCTCGCCCAGGATTTTGTCCTAACCTTGCATATTCGTCACGCCCGCGGAATCGAAGTGCCTCAGTTGTTAAGCACTGATTGAACTCTTTGACTATATGGATCCCCTTGTCTGAGATCGCCGTGGAATCAGCTATTACATTCCCGCTCTGGAGTCTGGATTGACCATGTGAGGTGATGAGGGCTGGTGAGTGCATTCTAGACAGTGATGTTGGGCTTCGTTAAGGTCTTCTGCCTACTTCTCACAGAGATAAAGAGAAAGGTTGTGCACACTGGACGCTGCGAACCAGCGGTTGACCAATATTGATAGGTAAGGGTGTAGAGACGCGGTGAGCTGGCCAAAGCTGCTCTTTCTCTTGTTGGTCGCAAATACGAGATCGCTACATTCACCAGGACGGCGCCGTCGCATCTGCGGAAGCTATCTCCTCGAGATCCAGCTTTATGGCGGGCCTCTTGTCCAGCAGTTGGAAAATTTGTTGCTGGTTCAAAAGTTCTATTTGACATCATCAGCCTGGCCTAGTCTACATATACAAAGCGACATGGGTTTTAATCCCAACTGGGATAACTTTGTGAAGACAACTTTAAGATATGTCCGGGGCTCGGCTGGACCAAGGCTGGACATGGGTTTTAATCCCAACCGGGATAACTTTGAAACATAACTTGAACATAACTTTGAAATTTGGCTAAAATTGTCACGTGTGAAGGTGGGCCCGGGGCCCGGGCACCGTTGAAAGCGCGCTTCAGTGAGTTCCGTTCTAACCATCCATGAGAGTCGTCAGCCACGCTATCTCATGGAATATCGCATACCGCTATAGCTCTGCACCTCTCTCTGACCTCTCGAGTCTCCGCATGCATACCACCGGCGCTGGACAGCATCATCTGGAAAACCCTCATTTGGGCATAAGCAATGATTACTGGGGGTAAGCACGAAATGATTGAGATAAGCGCTGGCCAAACTAAGCCAAACTAACATGCGCTAATTTCAACCTCGTCTCCTTGGCATTACTGTCTATTAACTTCGTTTAGTTTATGTACAATCTGGTTAGSACAGACTCCTTGTACACATGGTATTATACACACTTATTTTAAAAGAATATGTTGAACACCTCACCTCAACTTTAAGTTCCCGATGCAAGATCCTCCYGTGTCAAATTCATGTAACTGTATGACAATTTTATAATTCAAGGTAATAGCGACCATTTTATATATGTACTTTAGTACTTTTAGGGTGAGGGGTGGTAGTAAAGGAGACAATAAAAAGAAAATTTAAGCCGAGGCAATCTCAGTAGTGAAACCAGCAAGATCCTCCTGAATAGACGACAAGGAAGTCGCTGCAGCAGTCAGGCGGTCGAGCAAGCCGTTGATGCGCAAGCTTCGCTGAGAAGCTTCCTGTTCATGCATAGCAGCACTGGCGCGAAGAGCGGACAGCTCCACGCAGTCCTGTTGGCGTTGAGCTAATGCCTGTTCGATCAGTTTTTGAGCACTCCCAAGCGCATCACACGCCGAATCTGCCCCCCTTTCAATCTCGTCCGAACCACCCACAGGCTCGATATGAGCAGYGGCTTGACAATCATCTGCACCRACTCCAGCACGAACAGGGGCGATGTTCTCCTCTTCATCGGACTCGCCAGTTATGGATCCATYGACGATGTCGGTGACAATTTCAGTCAGTGGCTGGCGCGCAGATTCGGCAGCGGTGAAGGGATTGGTGGGAGAGGGTGCAAGGGCCGGGGTAACCCCGTCATGGTCACTGGTGGCTGCAGGTGCTGGGTCACAGAAAACGTCGAAGTCGGTGTGTTTTTCGGGACTCCGCGCAGCTGAAGGCGACTTGAAGAGCTTGAAATTCCGGGCCCAGTCCTTGATATTCGATGATGGCCAGTTGGGGACTCCCCGAGGATTATAGTAATCCAAAGAGTTCACTTCTGGTGCTTTGAAGGCTCCAGTAGGTGAACCGGTGGAACGCCTATCAGAAAACAGATCAAATGTTCRTCAAATTGGTCAATACAGCAYGAGCATCGCCGAGAGAATAATTACATACCTGTGGTACTCGGGCTTGTCTGGCTGGGTGTCGTAGGTATCCGGGATTTGAGATTCTCCGAAGAACCTACGACTCAACACATTCAGCGAATAGTACTTCAGCAACGAGAAACTACTAGTGCTCACCTGTAGTCCTGCATGGTCTCTGGGCTTGGAATACCACTCTGACTCTCCTGCAGAACATCCTGCCCTGGGGACTCCTCCAGATGTTGTTTGCGGTGGGGCTTCAGAGGGCTGGCGGACTCGGATGCAGCACRGGTTTTGCTTTTGCGCACTTTGCGGCGCTTGGCGGATGACGGCTCCAAAGGCACCGTAGCAGGTGGTGTGTGTGGCTGGGCTTCGGACACAGAGCGCTTGGCTCGAGAGGAAGCCATAATGGATGGTGGTGGAAGGAATCCAAGGGAGGCAGAAGGAAGGATAACAGCGAGAGCRGAACTTGCAAAAACTTCATCCCCAGTCGATCAGTCATTGATTCCGCAGGCACAGCGAAGGGGCCAACTTACCATAGATATTATCCTCATCCAGGAAGYAYGTCCTCCAAGCATGTACAGCCATAGAGCCTGCAGTAAGACTCCATGAAGCCAGTGCTTTGGAAATTGTAGCAGGAAGAGGTGGGAGTAGGCGGGAAGCTTCAGAGACGCACGTTGTAATTGCGGCTTGGCGTTGAGTCATCATATCTATTTCGGGCGATGTCTCTTGACTTGCTTATTATTCCTGAGTTCATTAATATCCACTGTATCAGTCAATGTGGCTGCAATTCTACATAGCTGATAATATTGATAGTATACATGTACATAATGGCCAAGTCATAGAATATATCTACTGGCGGAACTCTTTGTGGAACTGAGAAGTAAAAGAAGAGACATCTTTGCATAGGGCATCAAAGCGGCGGCGCGATTCGACGAGCTCAGCCTTGAGTCCGGCCACCTCTCCGCGTAACTTGGTGTTTTCTTCCCCCTGCGCCTTTTGGGCGGCCTGAACTTGCTTGTAGGCCGTAAAATCATCGTAGTTGGAGTTGGAAATCTGTGAAAAGGTACTCCACGCCTCGTGAAGAAAGACCTCCATCATATCTTCATCGCCATCCGAGTTGGGAGCATTGTCCGAAGGCATGTAGATGTCGGAGTCGTTGTCAGCGGCAGGTTCGACAGCCGGGGCTGCCCGAGCCTTGTCGGCACGCCGCTGAGCAGCAGCTGCGGCAGGAAGGTGKTCATTGGGATCAACCTCGCTTTCAGAACTAGAGCCCTCCACCACCCCAGTGCCATGAGCAAGGGTGATGTGGCCCTGTGAGCGAGATGAYGACGGCCTAAATGAACATATTAAGTCTCAGGAAAGCATCAATGGGAGATGAGAGACATAACTTACCCCGCAGGGGGCACAGCTTCTGATGAAGTAGCCTCAGCCGACTTCTTTTTGCTRMGCGTTGTCAGCCCAACGGGCTCTGCTATATTCACTGGATCCAAAGTCCTGCCAGCAGCGGCTCCACGGAGCAGCGGCTGCAGCTGCTCCAACATAGCAGCAGACTTCGAAAGRCGGGGTTTACGAGGCCGAGCCTGAGRCGGWTTTGCTTTGGTGGCRGTAGCGCGAGGCATCTATGATATTGATATTAGCAGCTGTGCAGAGAATGGTCGAAATAAACTGACCATGATGAGACGCAGGCAGTAGCAAAATGCGAAAGGAAACGCATGTCGAAGGTATTTAAAGGAGGGAGACCCCCGAGACATAGCAGTCTCAGGAATGTCTTGGGCCTGCAGCAACACCAGTGCTGGAATTTCAGAGTGGGCTGGTGCRGATGGATATYGTAGCTATACTCGTAAATTAGTCACRGCCCCCAACGATAAGCTGCTACCGAAGTTACCTCGCAGCATATGCGCCAGCGTACCCGTCGTCGTCCACCTCCTACGCGCCGGTGTGCCCGTCGTCGTCGTCGGTCGGGCAGGACTTACRTGGCACGTCCCGCTGCTGTCATACACCCGCCAGGCGCCATTTGGTGTTTTCGTGCATCATACGGCACGCTCCGGAAGCACTCCACCTGCGGTGGAGGGGTGCAGCTCCAGAGTCCGGCGTGGCCAAGACGAGTGCTGCACCCCTACAACCGGCAAGCCGAGTGCGAGCAGGCGAGGGTGCCGTCCTCCGCGTGCCAATTAAGTGCGCCTGGCGAATTGCGTTGCAGGGGCGGGGGCGGCTCCTAGGGCGTGTCTTCCTGACGTGTCTTCGGGCGTCGGATCTTCGGGCGCCATATAACGCGCTTGCAGCAATGGGGACGGCTCCTAGGGCTCGACGTGGTCAGAGCGTGGTGTGCCGGTCCCCCTCTGCATGCACGATTGCRTCGAGTCTTGGGTGACGTGTCTTCCGGTGACGTGTCTTCGGGGGTCGTATAGCGTGCTTGCAGCGGCGGGGACGGCGCCTAGGGCTCGACGTGGTCAGAGCGTAGTGTGCCAGTCCCACCCCGAGCTACAAGTGGAACGCGACGCCGGCCGTTGCGGTGCAGTTCAAGGCAGGAACAACCAGCCAAGTTTGTTGATCGTGCCAAGGTGGCACACAACTCCCACRCTGGTGCCGCATCCCCTCCCACCGCCCGCGCGACAAGATACCAGAGGTTGGCTTGAGAACAGAAGTCATTGCTTAACAGAAGTGATAAATGTCATAATATCATGGTTTATTTATTTTAATTCAGGCTAGCCTATGGTAGAGAAATTAAATCGGTCAAGGAAAGGATTTACATAGAAAGATTCTGCAGATTCTAATACATTACTGGATTTCCATTCTGCGGGGGCTACAGGACCAAATTTCGGGAAGAAATGCAAGCTCTGGCGGATCAGAGAACATGGAACAATACTTGCCTTGCGTTCTCCCTGCTCCAAAAGAGGCTTGACGCGATACATTTGACTGTTTGGGTYGATCTGTGCTTTGGCAAAAGGTGTGTACCATTYGACGTATGCCAGGTGTTTGTGAGGGAACCCGAYGGCGGGAAACCAGCGGTTGACAGCTTCTGTAGGTAAGGAAAATATGCATCGGACCTGCCCCGCACACCACCCTAATATACAGTTAATATGGCACTGAGGTAATAGCGGCTGGCCGCTGCACTCACCTTCAACACCGTATTCGTCACCCGGAATATGCGCAACTCGGACCATCGCCATGTCAAAGCGGCCGGGAACAATCTTGTTGTACTTGTCTCGGCGAGCGGGTTCGACATGTAATGAATCCACAACAGACTCCCAGAGTGGGTTCTGTCTGTACACATCGTAGCTGACAAACTT
>KN817647.1:0-25282 GCA_000827495.1 Hypholoma sublateritium FD-334 SS-4 | reverse complement strand
TAGTATAGTGAGAACTTATCTACATCTACAGTGGTAACAACATCAACCCCAAAAATGTGGATACAATTCCCGGTGACGCTTTGGCGGTCATGGACTTCTCTGGCTTTGATTGAGGTCTCGGTCATCATTGGGTGGTTATAGATTATGTGCGATATTGATTCCACCTTTTTAATGTCATTGTGAACTGTGGCTCCATTATGCGCGTGACAAATTTGTGATCRTACCCATTCTGTAAGCACAACRCCRGTAATAAGTACGACTTATGTACTGTAGTCCTGGGTAATTATATGTTAATTGAACTACAGATTATCGCAGCTTGYGTAAAGATAAGGTCTATATTACTATACACTAGCTGCRTATTAACAGYCAATTAATGGGATACCAAACTTATTTGTATAATCTAAGTAACCGTGCTTACTGGGCCCTAATAAAAGATTATATCTAATAATCACTGGTAATCAATGCTAATGAAAATCTGAGCTCCTTCCAGATGATGGTGCACTGCCTGCGAGACGTGTGCATGCTCGGGCTTGACGTAGACGTCGGATTCCACTGGCAGCCGCACACGGGGAGCCAGCACGACTGCTCCAGCCATGGAACCCTGTTTATCGAAGGTGCTCGGTGTATTGCACTTCCGGTCCGCAATCAGGCGTAGTACTGATCATTCTATCCTGGAATGTAGAGCCGCTGCTGCCCGGGTACACACAGGAGACGGAGGATCACCCAGGCGTTACGTCGCGCACATGATTACGCCCGCGAGCAGCGAGAACCATACATGCTCGACGGACGCAACATCTAACATGAATAGCGAGACCGCCCCTTGAGGGCGCGGTTGAATATGACGACGTGCGAGATGGACAGGTCACAGAAAACTGCTGCCCTGCGCCGCATATGACGACTCRGACGTGTGAGTCAAATTTCTGAAAATGAGATATTGTTTACTTCTTCCAATTAGTAGGGGCAATGCATCATTTCTCCCAATGCTGATGATAAACGGACCGGTCACCCCACAGCGGATCTGACGCATACTCCCCTTCCACTCAGCGCACACTGGATATTTAACCATCCACTGACCACCTGCGCACTGGGAAACAGCGGCTCCGCRGTTGAAACTTGAAACCTGACATTGCCCCCATGATGACGTCCACGAGTGGCAAAGTCCACGCATGCCAYGACAGACGAGACCGTGTCTGACGGGAACAGTAAGACCTTGACGACGGGGAAGTGTGAACGCCAGYAATCATTAAGAGYGCRGTTGACGATGATGACGCGCAACATGATTCGCTGCCCTGCGTTGAGCGTGACGACGACGTCATTGCCCTTCTGCAAAACGCGAAGAAGAAYGGTCTATCCGATGGACATGCGCAGATGYGGTGGCGTGGATCAACTTGCTCGCAGCGGTGGACGGCGCGGTGCRGCGCTTGCGCGATGTGCGGGGGCTTGGGCTCGACGTTGGTTGTGACTTCCACGGGCAGATACACAAGGGCAGCCCACGCAACCGCTCGAGCCTCACTGGAAGCCACTTTTCATCGAAGGTACTATGTTCAAGTGTTTCCCGGCTGCAAGTAGGCATAGTGTTGATTGTCATCCCTCATCAATGACAATCATGTTGAAACACTACTGCCCCTGCGCGACGTGCGCGTGCTCGGGCTCTACGTTAACATCGACTTCCATGGACGACTGTACAAGTGCAGCCTGCGCGATTATCCCAGCCGCACCAGCTGCTGTTTATTGTAGGTGTGTTGCGCTTTCGGTCTACGACGAGGCGGACTGCTGATAGTCATATCCCGGCATGTAGAGCCGCGGCTGCCCGGGCACGCACAGGAGATGGYGGACCACCAATGGGCCGGGGAAGTTGGAACGGCGGCTCCACAGTCAACGTCGCCCATATGGTGACGTCCGCGAGCRCCACACATACCTCGACGGATGAGACGACTCTTGAACTGATTTGAGTCACTTGATGTATCACCAGCTGCTATCCCGGTGTGTGCATGGCCTGTGCTGACGCGGACTGCTGCTGCTGGCTGACATGCGTGCACAGATGCGGTGGGACGTGGCGAGGATCAACTCCCCGGCGATGCTGGACAGCGCGATGCAGCGCCTGCATGACGTGCRCGTGCTCGGGCTTGACGTCGACGTCAACTTCCACGGGCGACCGTACAAGGGCAGTCTGCGCGATTATCCCAGCCGCACCAGCTGTTGTTTATYGAAGGTGCGTTGCACTTCCGGTCTACGAGCAGGCGTAGTGCTGATAGTCATATCCTGGCATGTAGAGCCGCTGCTGCCCAGGCAACCTCAGGAGACGACGGACCACCCATGCACCAGGGAACGGCAGCTCCACAGTCGACGTCGCTCATATGATGACGTCCGCAAGGGCCACGCATTCCTCAACGGATGAGACATCTGCCGTGAACGGCRACTCTTGAGCTTGAACGCCAGCGCATGTTGGGATGTTTAGTACGCGGTTGACAATGTCAATGTGCGAGATGGACGGGGAGTGGCAGATTTGGAGGACAGGGTGCAACATGATCTGCTGCCCTACGCCGAATGTAACGACAATGCGTGAGTCGGACGGAYGGACTGACGAGGCCTGAAGGTAGTGGCAGTAAGTGTCTAAATTCCTAAAGATGAGATATTGTTCAATTCTTTCGATTAGGAGCAATACAGCATTTTTCCTGGTGACAGCAATTTCACATTGATCAACTTCATGTTGTATACCTCGGTGCCAGACAGCGTGCATTGCACCTGGAACGCACGCGYGGGCTGGCTCCAGCTCCCCTGCTTGCAGCGCTCTGCGCGCGAACTTTTTAATGAAATGTAGGCCCACGCGTCACGGTTGTTGATCGTGGAATTTGCCASCCGGGAACACTCTGCCTGGCACACTGCGGTCGGCGAAGCAGCCTAAAATAAGTTAAAACTGGGCCACGGAATGGCCACATGGAAATTCCAGAAACGACAGAAATCAATTCAGGGGTGATTCTGCAGGATGTATGTTGCTGAAGCAGTTATTTGGTGCTCTGCTATGGCTCAAGCGAGAGATGACCTTTGGCGTACCCAGTATAAGTAACCTGACTCAGGCCCTGGGCAAGGGCAGTATCTATTGGCGAGAAATTTTTGAAATAAGGCGGGGATTTGCAAGAGCTTGCAATTTATCAATGTTGAAACGTTGAAGCTTTGAAGCCTGAAGCCTATCGACAGTACATATTATGAGTACTTTTACTGCGTAGAAACTTCAATTGACGACGTGAACACAATTCTACCGTGCGGAGCACGGGTACCCTGCTAGTAAGAAAATCAAATACCCCTCTTTCCCGCTATGCGTTACGGGGCCTATATAGACATCACGACTTCAAGTGGTACGTCTGAGCTCTCCCAGTACTACCATTACGGATGCACAGCAAAACTCAAAAGGCAATTTAGTAAACGGCTCACCCATGTAGGAGGAGTCCCTCCCAATTCTTACTTCCCTGGGAGGAAAGGAAAGACTTCGACGATGGGGTGTAACTGGAATATTAATTCCGTAGCAGGGAGCCCGGAGGTCTCAGCCTTAAGTGATTATTATTACAGGAGCAACAGCAGTCATTGGCGTCCCAGATAAAGCCACTGCCAAAGTTCCGCTGAATCGAAGAAGGGAGAACAAACCAGTCGCTGCTTTTCCGGGTGAGTGCATTACAATTATCCTGTCGGATCTTCGTGCACGAGCCCGACCATGTTTTGCACTAGAATCGAGAACAATGGAGGAAATCCTAAGGGCGTGACACGTCGATGACGCGGAGCTCCCACGCGCTCCGCATGGACGGATGCCCAAAGGGCTTCGAAGACGGCGCGGGCGATAAGCCACGCAAAGCGTTGCAGCAACGGGACCTCGACGGTGGTTACACGGCACCCATGCCGGTGCAGGGCGGGAACAACGCTATCGCCGTTATCGATGGATTGCATCCTTGCGCATAGCAGTGTGGGGGCGGGGTGTGGGAAGGCTCGTCGACTTTCCATGTGTGGGCAGCGGTGGTGATCAAGGGCTCCTCGTAGCGTGCGGGGAGGTTGGGGGGGGAACCGGCCAGCCGGCCAGTCAGGACCGGGCCGCGGATGGGGCGAAACCCTTGCCCCCCATATCCAAAACGGGACATAAGTACCTCTTTGGGAATGACTCTTGACGCGGCGCTGATGTGGACGCAAAAGGTCCCACAGCGCATCGATAATCGGCTAAGATATGTTTTATCAGCACCGGAGCTAGTATGGCTGTCGTGCGTGTCCTTTCAGTTAAATAAATGGGCCCTAGAGTGAAAATTTTAGCTCCTCTCCTTCAATACTACCCCCACCTGCGATATCTTCCGGCCCACACAACACCCCGGAAAACATCTACACCTTATCTGAGTCGCACTCTACAACCTCATTTCACTGCGCGCGCTCTCCATCTCGTAGACCGCCCGCAGCGCACATGCTCCATGCTGTGCCACTCATTTTACAGTCGCTCGTCGCGGCTGTAACTACTGTCATCCAATTGATCAGCACTATCGATATCACACGCAACCGACTTTTCAGTCCATCGCGCTCACTCCCCGTGCGCACCTAGGAATGGACAGACACGAGGACAGAACCTGCCTGTTCCGATCCCCTGACGACCCCGTGAGTACACTCGCTATCGATGAGCGGCACACCGACTGATGGCACCGATAAGGCCTAAGGCTGGACACGAGTATACCTGCGGATCACCTGGATCCGTACCTGCGGGTCACATGGGTCAAAAAATCGACACCTGGATTGACCCGGATCCATGGGAAACAGGTACCCGGACCCGCAGGTCACGTTTTGGCGGGTATTTCCCACGGATCTACCTGCAGGTACTCGCGGGTATTGCTACAATATCATAACAATATCATTAATTTCATACAATAAAGCATACTTTTTATCAATTTTAAACGGTAATAAGCTAGTTCTAAGTCCATTGTACCCAGTACATGCCGAAAACTGGGCCGAAAATGCGTTTTTATTAAGTAAAAAAAATAATTCTCATGACCTGCGGGTATTTGAACTTCCAAAATCCATACCTGGATCGACCTGGATCCGTGGGAACAGGTGATCCGGATCCGCGGGTCAGGTTTTTTGCAGGTATTCCCACGGGTCAACCTGCGAGTACCTGCGGATCCATACTACTCGTGTCCAGCCTTAATAAGGCCCCGCCACCACCCACACCCCGCGCCAGGGGCAACAAGGGAAAGCAGGCCCGCCGCGCACGCAGCCCCGAGCCCTGGCGTCTGTCGTCGAGCGAAGCAGGCCCAAGCCGCTTGCGCGACGAAGATGACGACTCCTCGGCAGAGTCGCTGGTGTCGCCGCTCGCGGGGTTCACGAGCGAGAGCGCGAGCGTCTCCTCGTCAACACCGCCGACGTCGCCAGAATACGCTTGCCCTCATCTCCGTCGTGCCGTCCGCGGACGAAGACGTCACTGCCTTGACGGCGCCGTCGACGCCCGCCATGGAGGGTGCAGCGGCGCAGGAGCCCGAGACGGAGACCACGCCTGTGCCCCGCCCGATGGTCGAGCGGCGCCGCGTGCTCCGGGCGCTGGCTGTCGCGAGACAGGCGTCCGCGTCGTCTGCCGCGCCCGCGGCGCAGCCAGCAGCTGCTGATGCCAACGCAGCCGCATCCGCCGGCGCCGACGAGGACGATGACGACGACAGCGACGAGGACGACAGCGACGACGACATGGCCACCCTCGCGCCGAACGCGCGGCGCAGCACAGAGGACGCGGCGCTCGCCGCCGAGCTCGAAGCCGCCTTCGCGAGCGACGACGACGCCGACTCGGAGGACATGGACGCCGACGCGCCGTTCGTCGACCCCGCGCGGATCGCGGCCGACCAGGCGGTGACGGAGGCCGCCCTGGCGGCGATGCGCGTTGCGCGCGCGGAGCGCGAGGCGCGGAAGGCGGCGCTGGCTAGTCTGGCGATGGAGGCGGCGCGGGTCGAGGCGGAGCGCGTGCAGGAGGGGGAGGAAGAGAAGGAGGAGGAAGAGGAGGCGCCACCGCAGAACTTCGGCTCGGGCGTCGAGACGAGCATCGACGAGCTGGTCGACCACGCGGCGGAGGGCGCGCGGATGATGGCGGAGATGATGCAGCAGCGGCAGCAGCAGCAGGTCGATCAGCAGGACGGAGCGCTGGCGCAGCACTCGTACGCGCCCGAGCCCGCGCAGCCCGCCACGCAGGACGCCGACGCCGAGGACGCAGCGGAGGAGGAGCGCCGCGCCGAGTTCGAGCAGATCCTAGCAGCGATCGGGATCAGCCAACCCAGCACCGTCCTGCAGCCTCCGCAAAGCGTAGACGCCTACGCAGCCGGCGGCGCCCCGCCACCCGCAAGCGCGCAGGACGTGAGTGGGCTGTCGATGCTCGCGCTGCTGGCGGAGATGGAGCGCCTCAAAAACACCTCCATCGTCGCTTCTGCGTCTCAGGTGCAGGGCGCGCCGACGGCGAGCTACTCGTCGCTCGCGCATGCCGTGGACGAGGACTATATCCGGCGCGTGGAGCCGGCGCCGGCCGAGAGGTGGACGTCGCAGTGGAGGATGTGGATACCAGCGCCGCGGCACGCGGGGTGCCTGCGTGGAAGGCCTTTGCGCAGCGGTTGGGCGAGATGGGGATGGGAGTGTCGAGCGGCGGAGGGGATGCGCAGGTGCAGGCGGGGGACGCGATGGAAAGCGAGGGGTGGCAAGGTGTGTTTTGTCCATCGACGGAATTTCGGTGGGCTGATGATTTGCGTGATTATTAGGCGCGGCGTGGAACGCGTCGCACGAAGGCGCCGCGGGGCAGGAGAACTGGCAAGGGCAAGGTTAGCACATAACACTCAGTATCAAAAATTCGCGTACTGATAATTTACGCTCGACCTAGGCGCGCAATGGAACCAGCAGCAGCAGTATCCCAACGCGCAGCACCAACAGGCCGAATTCCCTTCGAACACGACCTGGGCCAGCGACCCCCACAGCGCACAGCAGCAGCAGGCCGAATACCCGCCTACCGCCAGCGCCAACGACAGCGCGCCGTGGCCCTCCGCCGCTGCGGGCTATCAGGCGCAGTCCTTCGACGTGGCGCATATGGCTGCGGAGGAGTACGTGCGGCTGTTTCACCAGCAGCACCGACAGCAGCAGACGAGCGCGCCGTGGGCGGCTGGCGGGTACGCCGACGCGCAGGGGCAGGGGCAGGGGGAGTTCGGGCAGGATATGAGCGTTGGTGGGGAGAGGTACGCGCAGCAGGAGTATTCACAGCAGCAGCAGGAGCAGATACAGCAACACCAGCAGGAGCAGTACGTCCTGCAACAGTACGCCCAGTACCAGGAGCAGTTCGCCCAGCAGCAGCAAGCCACCGCGCCCTGGCCGGCCACCGCGTACCACCCTACCCCAGCACAGCCTGCGTACGCCGACTACGGGTACGTCGCCGCACCCGCGCAGCCCACCCAGCACGCCGCGCCGACGGCGGCCTCGGAGCAGGAGGAGCCGCAGCTCCTCGAGATGGACATGGACGCGCACATACCCGCGCCCGCGCCCGCGTCTGCGTATCTACAGTCCAACGCGCCGCTGCATCAGAGCGCGTGGGACGACGAGAACATGGACGCGCGCGCCGACGCTGAGGCCGACGCGTCGGAGCAGCGAGAGCAGGGAGAGGCGGCGGTCGGCTCGCCGCTTGACTCGTGGACATCGGCGCTGGCTAGTGCGCTTCCCTCGGTCGAGGTCGAGGTGGAGGGGAAGGAGACGGACGGCGTGCCGCCGGCTTCGGTTCCGCAAGAGCAGGACGAGCGCATGGACGCGGCGGGCGATGGCGAGCAGCCGGCGGCTGGGCTCGAGGCGGTACAAGCAGAGGAGAAAGAGAACGAGCAGATGGAGGACGTCGATGGCCCCGACATCGGACATGCGCACGCCTGTCCAACCACCCCCCACCACCGTAGCACCTTCACCATCACGCAAAACCTACTTTTCAGCCCATCGCGCGCACTCCCCGCAGCGCCATCCGCTCTCATTGCCGCCAGCGCACCTTCTGCACCTGAATCCACCATCGCCACCCCCATCGCCCTCGCCCTCGCACATACATCAATGGACAGAAATGAAGACAGAACCCGCCTCTTCAGATCCCCCGACGACCCCTTGAGGACACTCGCTATCGATGAATGGAACACCGACTGATGGCTCCGATAAGGCCCCACCACCACCCGCCCCCCGTGCCAAGGGCAAGAAGGGCAAGCAGGCCCGCCGCGGGCGCAGCCCGGAGCCCTGGCGACTGTCCTCGAGCGAAGCAGGCTCCAGCCGCCTGCGCGAAGACGACGATGACTCCTCGACGGAGTCGCTCGTCTCGCCCCTGGCGGGGTTCACGAGCGAGAGTGCGAGCGTCTCTTCGTCGACGCTGCCCACGTCTCCCGAGTATGCGTTCGCCTCGGCGAAGACGTTGATAGGCCCGAGAATGGGGCATGTCAATGCCGCCGCCGCTGTATGCCGCTGGCAGCGGTCTCGCGCTGCCCAGCGCCGGGCATGGCACAGCGTCGTTCGGCGGGCGGGCGCTGCCAGTCACAGCGCAGGGTGGGCCGGGCAACCGCGTGGAGGACTGGCAGATCGACCCAGCCGTCAGGGCGCTCGCCAACGAGTCGTTCGACTCTGCGCGGGTGGTGTTGGCTCCGACCTCGGACACGCGCACGCCGCTCCAACCACCCCTCGCCACCGCACCCCACACAGCAGCACCATGCGCACTACCCGCCAGCGTCGCATTCAACTTCACGGCACCCACGCCGCGCGCCAGCCCAACGCCCACCCCCAGCCCCGCACCACCCAACACACTATTCCTTACGCCCACCACCACTGCCAATCACGCCCGCCCCCGCGCCAGCGTGCCGTCGCCGCCCCCCGTCGGACTCACGAGCGCGGTGAATGTCGACGACACGATGGACGTCCAGGCGCCCGCAACGGAGCCCCTTGGGAGCCCCGCAAGGTCGTCCAGCGACGCCGCGTGGTGACGGCAATCGCAGATGCGGTTGCAGCAACAACAGGCGCAGCGGACGTGAATTGGTGCTTTTTCCCGCATGCAGCGCCGCTGGAAATCACCATATCTACTTCAAGCCATACATACAGCAACTTCTCAGAAGCCGTACGCTTTCCACAAAGCATTTTTGATGGCTTGACTTTCTGTTTTTTTATTAGACTTTCAGGGCTTGGTCCTACGTATTACCCATTCCGTGTGAGCACAACTCTGGCAAACGCTGACTCAAACTAACCTGTAGAGAGAAGATAAACCTGATTCCGCTGCCCCGGGTCGCACGTACATCGTTCCGGTACTAGGGTTTGCTGTGGATGGCTTGTTACCAATAATTATGCGTACGTACTTAGACAGGTAGCAGTTTAGAATTGCTCGTGATATAATGGCATGCCAGAACAGGAATGCATCACCAAAAGAATAGCGTGCAAAGATATACAGGCGTGCCAATATCCTGTTCTTCGTGTGTTTCTGTGTACCTGGTGGAATGGACGCTGTGAAGTCATTTAACAACCAAAAGTAGCCATATTGTCTCCAATTATATTTTGTGATTCATATGGTGTAGAATTGGATGTCCCTTTTTCACCTGGGTATGTCTTTGTCGCAGAAAAAATAGCGAGAGCGACAAAACATGTTCAGGGCCGAGACCATGGGAAGCCGGTACCCGAGAAAATACAGCAGAGTTTAGGTTGACCATGGACCAGATTATAAGTAGAGATATACTTAGCATTGAAAATACCCACCACTCAGACACCACGGAATAGTCATTGAAAATGATGATTTCCTTCAGTTATACGTCCCATTGACATATTATAAAGTGGGCTTGCCAAATAGCCATTTAATTTGCGCGGCGAACTGACCAGCGAATCGGAACTTATGATCCACCCTTATCACAAATACAATATTTCCTCCTCGCGGTGGTCTCAAAGGTGGGAGTTTTGACACCGAGGTACTTATAATTAGTCGACATTGGAATCGGGACCGCATCGACGGACGTTTCCGACGGACTTGATAACCGTTGTGGAGGTCTGTCAATGTGTGACCTCACAGCACTGTTTTAACAATGATGGCTTCTTTGCATAATGGCGCGGACATGAGAGAGCAAAAAGAGTTCCCGCTGCACACAATAATTGGATAAACCAGAAATCCGGGCGAATATAACACAGCAGAGCGCGAGATTTTGAGTCTTCTCAGCGTAAGGCGAGAGGGAAAGACGCTTGAGACTCGTTCCCTACTATATATAGCGAGGCAAGGCAAGCGTCATACCAAAAATAGAATGAGATCTATTTTTGCGTGGTTGGTCCGTCATCCCGGTACCCAGCGAGGCGACGGGGAACTGTAGCCCGTTTACATGCCTATTGCCTAGCGAGGCGGCGGGAGAGAACACCCAGAGAAGTGGTAAATCTGCACTAACGAGGGAGGCGTTCTCGCGCGAGCTCGAATTACTTACAATTATTAGACTTGAGTTTGACTTGAGTAAAGTCCATTCAACTTTGATAAAAAAGGAAAGAGGATTTCCCATAGACGTGGAGGAGGTTTCTCGGGTGCCGGTAAAGTATCTCTATGTGAGATTGAATGATTTTTCGAGTCTCACTACCATCGTAATGTGGCCCAAAAGTGTTCTTACCAATGATTTACCTGTTCGATGGATCCACTCCTCATGGGTGTAAAAATATACCTCGTCTCACAGAAAAGGTATAAGAGGAGGAGAAAATTATCCAGCTAGAGTCAAGGCAGTAACAGTCTTCCAGTCTTCTACTCCTCAACGAGTTCACTTCGGTCACCAATGGTTTTCAGCGCTGCGCTCTCCGCATTTGTGCTTGCACTACCCCTTCTCTCGGTCAACGGTAGGCCCTACACTTTTATTTTAGTAGGAGTGTACTCATTATTATTTCCAGCTGCCAGGACCAAGCGCGCTTTGTGCCCGGACGGTAAAAACACTGCAGTCAACAAGGCGTGCTGTGCCCTGTTCCCTGTCGTCGATGACATAGTGGACAACCTTTTCACCAACGAATGCGGTGACTCGGCCCACGGTGCCCTCCGTCTGGTTTTCCACGACGCCATTGGCATTTCTCCCACTGCTGGGTTCGTCTAATCATACATTGGACGGGATATCACCAATATGCTAACATCTGAATGTACATAGTGGTGGAGGTGCTGACGGATCTATTGCGACCTTCAACGCGACGGAACTGACCTTCCCTGCCAACCTCGGCATCGATGATGTCCTCGACGACCTTGGCCCGTTCATCCTTAAACACGCCAACACCGTCACTCCTGGAGACTTGTAAGCAAAATAAATCTTCAACTGTTCTGCAGCGGCTGTTAACAGTATCCAATTTACAGCATCCAGCTCGCTGGAGCCGTGAGTCTGGTTCAGTGCCCGGGTGCTCCCCGCATTCCGTTCTTCATGGGTCGTGCCCTACCCAAGGCCGCATCACCCCCCAACCTCGTTCCTCAGCCAACTGACGACATCACCACCATCCTCGAGCGCTTCGGCTCGGTCGGATTCTCTCCCGCTGAGGTCGTCGCCGTTGTCGGTGGATCCCACAGTGTCGCCGGTGCCGATGACGTCGTGCCAAACTTCCAGGGGTACGCCAAAGCATGCTTTTACTTTCTATTTCGATCCTACTGACCTTCTTCAAGAATCCCCTTCGATCAAACTCCCTCTCAGTTTGATAGTATGTCTATTCTTCTGCTTGCTTCGATATTCTATTAACATATGGTTTAGCTCAGATCTTCGTTGACGTGCTTCTCCACGGAACCAACTTCACCGACGGGTAGGCAAAATCTTTCCTAAGTTCGGATTTGATATCGATTATACATGCTATACCTGCAGTGGAGGCCCCCAGTCTGGTGAATCCGAGACTGCTATTGCTGGAACAGTGCGCTTGCAATCAGACGGACTTGTTAGTTTCGTGAACAATATTTCACTATGACCATACTGAACACTGTGTACTACAGCTCGCTCGTGACCCAAGAACTGCCTGCACATGGCAATCCTTCGTCAGTGAGTAGTGATTTTTTTTCCCCCAAGACAAAATATTCATCCAACATGTAATGCAGACGAGCAATCTAAGATGGCCGCAGCCTTTGGCGCAGGTGTCCTCAAGCTTTCCTTCCTGGGTCAGAACGAGCGCGAGGTAATCAATGGGCTTCATTAAACCAGTTCCAGCGCCTTATATTTGCGGTGTACCCACAGTTGACCGACTGCAGCGAAGTCATCCCGGCCGCCAAGCCCGCCAACTTTGGACCCGCTACTTTCCCGCCCACCAAGAGCATCCGCGACATCGACCTCTCTGTGAGTCACACGTTCATACGGTAATATAGACCTGAATGCTCACAAGTTTTTGATAGTGCGACGAGGCCAAGTTCCCCGACCTCCGTACTGAGCCAGGCCCAGCGGTTACCATCGCTCCCATGTGCGTTAACTCATATTCTTGTTTATGTATCGATTCTGACCTGTATCTGTTAGCCCCCAAGCTGTCGACAGCAGCGGCGACGACTCTTAAGCGGGACGGCGTTCGGCATTGTACTGCCATATTTATTATGTCGAATTGTAGCCCTATATTCTTCTACCTATAGACAGCAATCTAAGTGCATTCAATTAAATATTGTTTTCACATACGTATCAATACTTGAAATTTGTCTTCCATCGTGAAGAGCACTTGATGGCTGCGAGCGGTTCGATCGTCGAGATGGCGCTCGGGCTTGCCTACCAGCACACGTTCTTACCATATTGAGCGCTATGAATCCTCGCCGTTCGATTTTTGTTTTCATCTCGCGGCCGGGTTTCTCTGGTTTCCGAGAACAACGTTAACCAGACTGAAGCATACACGCAATTCCGTCAGCGTACGCGTACACGAATGAGGGTACACGGCAGGCACACGGGTACGCATGCACACGGAAGGCTATTTTATGCCTTCCTGTACATATGTTCAAGGGCAAGCATAGTGACGACGCGAGCCGGTCGCCAGTGCTACACTTCAAGAAAGAGTTGTTTGTTCAGAGTTGTTTCGCTGGTGCGCGGATCAGCTCCACACTCTGCTAGCGTTGGGGACGCCTCGCAGGCTGGAATGCGTTACTGGAGCAGGGAGTATATCGCCGCGACGAAGGATGTACCAGCTTTGATCGATTGCGAAAGATGTCCAAAGTCAACGGCGTCATATAGAAGCTCATGACCAGCTGATAAAATGGTGTGCAAGGGTGTGCATTATATTCTCGGATCGATTTCAGTACTTACAACAGTGGCAGATATGTTTACCAATCTAATCGAGAACAATGGCCGGAGGAAATAGGGCGTGACACGTCTGCGCTCCCACGCGCTCCTCAAGCTCGTGGGAGGACACACGGTGACTCCGCACGGTCCGCCCAAATTGAAGACGGCGCCGGCGATAAGCCCGGGCAAGCGTCGAGACAACGGGACCTCGACGGTGGTTACGCAGACGCCATGCCGGTGCAGGGCGCGGGGCTGGGAGCGTAGATAGTGCACAGCAGCGCTATCGCCGTCATCGATGGATTACATCCTGCGCGTAGCGGTGTGCGCTGGCGGTGGACCGCGGAGAGGGCGCGTCGTTTTGGGATGCGCGGGCGGCGACGATCGTGAAGGACCACTCGTGGCGTGCGAGGGAGTGCGCGGCGGTAACCGGGAAGGCCTGGACCGGGCCGTAGTCGGAGCCGTTGCCCATATCCAAAACGGGACATAGATACCTCTTTGGGAATTACTCTTGACGCGGCGCTGATGCGAACGCAGAAGGTCCCGCAGCGCATCGCTAATCGGCCGAGATATGTTTTATCAGCACCGGAGCTTGTATGGCTGTCGCGCGTGTCCCTTTCGACACAGTGACAAATAACTGGGCCCCAGAGTGAATTTTTCAGCTCCTCCCTTTCGACACCACCACCACATGCGATACCGTCCCGTCCGCGCAACATACGGAGAACATCTGCATTGCACCGAAATCGAACCTTACAACACAGTTACATCGCGCGCGCTCTCCCTTTCGCAGACCGCACGCAACGCGCATGCTCCTTGCTGCGCCACTCGTCCTACAATCGATCGTGTTCGCCCTAATCGCTGCCATCCACTTGATCAGCAACTTCACCATCACACAAAACCTACTTTTCATCTCATCGCGCGCACTCCCCGCAACGCCATCCACCATCGTCATCGCCAGCGCACCATCTGCACCACCTACCACCATCGATATCCCCATCGCTCATATCCGCGCACACCTAGCAATGGAGAAATACGAAGACAGAACCCGACTGTTCCGATCCCCCGACGACCCCGTGAGTACACTCGCCATCGATGAGTGGCACACCGACTGATGGCGCCGATAAGGCCCCGCCACCACCTGCCCCCCGCGCCAGGGGCAAGAAGGGAGCGCAGGCCCACCGCGGTCTCAGCCCGGAGCCCTGGCGCGTCTCGTCGAACGAGGCTGGGCCGAGCCGCATGCGCGGCAACGACGACGACGACTCGACGGACTCGCCGGTGTCGCCGCTTGGGGCGCTCACGAGCCAGAGCGACAGCGTGTCCTCGTCGACGCCGCCCACGCCGCCCGAGTCCGCGTTCTCATCAGCGAGGACGTTGATAGGCCCGGGGATGGGCATGGGCATCCCGCTGCCGCCGCTGTATGCTGCTGGCAGCATTGGCGGCGGTCTTGCGCTGCCTAGTGCAGTGCAGGGTGGGTCGGTGCAGGGCGTGGAAGACTGCATGATCGACCGTCGCCTGCTGCTCAGCGCCAACGACACCTACGCCGAGGGGGTGCTGCCCGTGCCGCGGCGCACGGAGGCGTTCGAGTATGCGCCCTTCGGGTCGAGGGCGTCTCACCCGACGTCCGATTTTCGAACGCCCGTCTCCCCGTCCTGCGACGACGCAGCGTTCACACCATCACTGGCACCAATGGACCCGGCTCCCATGTTCGCCCCGCCTGCCGCGCCAACCGTTGCCAGCGCGCTGCCCGCCAACGTCACTTTCGACTTCACCGCACCGACCCCCCGCTCCAGCCCAACGCCCACCCCCAGCTCCGCACCGCCCAACACTCTCTTCCTCACACCGACCACCTCTGCCAACCGTGCTCGCCCCCGCGCCAGCGCGCCGTCGCCACCCCCCGTCGGACACACGACCGCGGAGAATGTCGACGAGACAATGGACGTCCAAGCGCCCGCCGCGGAGCCGCGCAAGGTGGTCCAGCGGCGCCGCGTGCAGGTAGCCATCGCAGCAGCAGCAACAGCAGCGCCTGCCCCGGTCGCCATCGCGCCATCCGCGGACGGCGACGCCCCGGCCATGACGACGCTGACGACGTCTGAGGCTGAGGGTGCGGCGCAGCAGGAGCCAGAGGCAGAGCCCGTACCTGTGCGCCGCCCGATGGTGGAGCGACGCCGCGTACTCCGCGCGCTAGCTGCTGCGAAAGACGCATCCGCACCGCCTGCCGTGCCCGCCGACACATTCATATATTTCGACGCCAGCCCCGCTACCGCCGCCACCGCCGCTGCCGACGACGACGACGATAGCGAGGACAGCGACGACGATGCCATGTCCGCCCTCGCGCCGAACGAGCGGCGCAGCGAAGAGGACGCGGCGCTCGCCGCCGAGCTCGAGGCCGCCTTCGCAAGCGACGACGACGACGACATGGGGCACACATCGACGACGCACGCCAACGCGCTGTTCGTCGACGCCGACCGAATCGCCGCCGACAAGGCGGTGACAGAAGCGGCGCTCTCGGCGATGCGCGTCGGGCATGCGGAGCGCGAGGTGCGCAAGGCTGCGCTAGCGCGCTTGGTCATGGAAGCCGCGCGTGCGGAGGCGGAGCGCTTGGACGACGAGCGCGCGGTGGAGGAGGTGAAGGAGGAGCGGCGAGGGATGATCGGCGAGGGGATGGCGTCGAAGACACTCAGCTCGGGCATCGAGACGAGCATCGACGACATGGTCGACCGCGCGGCGGTCGCGCGGCATGCGGCAGAGGACGCGCGGATGCTCGCGGAGCTCCAGGCGCAGATGCAGCTGAAGAAACAACGCGCGCAGGAGACACACGCGCCCGCGCCCGTGCAGCAGCCCGCACCGTCCGCTACACTGGACGCCGACGCCGAGCGCGCAGCGGAGGACGAGCGCCGCGCGGCGTTCGAGGCCGGCTTAGCGGCTCTAGGGCGCAGCCAGCCCAGCACCGCGCTCACCCCCGCCGGCGCCTTGCACGCCCTCCAAACCGCAGCCGCCGTCAGCCCAGGGACGCTGCACCACGCATCCGGCACCGCGCCGCCATCCGCCAGCGCGCAGGACACAGCCGGGCTGTCGATGCTCGCGCTGCTGGCGGAGGTAGAGAGCCTCAACGCCGCTGCGTCCGCGGCCATCTCCATCATCGCCAGCAGTGCGGCGCCGACGCAGGCCGCACCGACATCGGCCTACACCTCGCTCGCGCACGCCGTGGACGAGGCGTATATTCGGCACGCGGAGCCGGTCGGGGATGCGGCGGGCGTGGTCGAGAACGAGGATGTCGCGATCGAGGACGTTGATACCAGCGCCGCGGCGCGTGGGGTGCCGGCGTGGCAGGAATTTGCGCAGCGATTGGGTGAGATGGGCGTGGGGCCGAGCGGCGGAGGGGATGCGCAGGAAGGGGACGCGATGGACAGCGGCGATGCGCCGGAGGGGTGGCAAGGTGAGTGTTCACAAAGGGCGGCAGACTTTCGGTCGACTGATAATTCGCACTTCTACTAGGCGCATCGTGGAACTCGTCGCACCAAGGCGCCGCGGGGCAGGAGAGTTGGCAAGGTTAGCGAAAATACCAAGTATCAAAAAAATTACGTACTGACAATTTGCCTCGAAAATAGCCGCACAGTGGAACCACCATCAGCAGGACCCAAACGCGCAGCAGCAATATCAGCCCCAGCAAGCCCAACACGAGCCAAACGCCGAACACGCCCCAACCGCAAGCACCAGCGCGCCCTGGCCATCCAGCGGCTACCAAGACGCCCAAGACGCGTACGCCAGCAACAGCGCGCAGCCATTCGACGCGGCGAATATGGCCATGGAGTCGGACGTGCCGTTGCGTGCCGCGATCGAAGAGCCGGCGGCGCAGTTCGTCGTTGAGGAGTCTGCGCGCGCGGAGAGCGAGCAGATGGAAAGCGTCGATGGCGTTGTGCCGCGTGTACCCGCCTGGACCGAGGAGGAGGAAGGCGAGATCGTCATCGCGGACGCGTACACGCCCATCGCGGAGCAGAGCGCACCCCCCACCGCGGACAGCACGCACATCCAAGCCCACACATCCGCCGCAGGCAACGTGCACTCGCCCATCGATACGCCCGTGCACCCCGCGCCGGCGCTCCGCGTAGTTGACGAGGCGGCGCTCCCCGCGCGCGAGGACGCGGAAGAGGGCGAGATCGTCGACGACGCGCACTCCGCTGCCCAGCTAACCACACCCACCGCGATGCATAACGCAGGTGTCTCGCCCGTCGACGCGCTCGCCATCCCCGCTCCAGCGCCGACGCCGTGCGCGATCGACGAGCGCGGGGACGCCCTCGCGCCGGCGCGTGGCGCGGATCCCGCCGACGCGCTGCTGCTTCTGCTGCTGTCGTCGTCGTCGCAACCTTCGCTTCCGCTGCCACCGTCATCAGGGCCACTGTTGTCATCACCGCCGTTGCCGTCATCACCATCGTCGTCATCGCCAAACGCGCCGTCGCCAAACGCGCCGTCCGGCCCGCGCGCCAGCGAAAGCGGCGCCGCCGAAGTTGTGCAGCCGCCGCCTACAACACCCCCACCCGAACTCGTGCCCGCGGCCGCGCCGCGTGTAGAAGAAGACGAGCAGCCGGTCGCCGATACCGCCGCGCAGCCAGACCCAGGCCCCGACGCCCCGACGCCGCTCGCGGGCGCAGACACCTCGGATTCGGATTCGGACGAGACGCAGGCTGTCCACACGGACCCGCGGCTCTGCCGTGCCGACGCGGACGCGGAGGCTGACTTCGCCGATCAGTGGGACGATCAGGGGGTGCCCGGAGCGCAAGACGGCGCGGACGCGGGATCCGGCGTCGGGCGGTCGCTAGAGGCGCCTGTGGCGGTCGACGTCGACGCGGAGCAGGCAGCGCGCGGCGCGGCGGGTGTTCAGGACGGGGAAGAGCAGGAGGAGGAGGAGGACATGGAGGAGGTCGCCATTCCCTCCTTTGCGCTCGACGCGCGTGCGGAAGACGCGCGTGCAGCGTCGATGTCGGTGTGCGACGACGCGCTGGACGCGTCGATGCACGATGTCCACGCGGAGCGGCGGGTGCGCTGGGCGGACGCGGATGAGGAGGTCGATTTTGCGGATGAGTGGGACGAGGAGGAGGTGCCTCTTCCTGACGAGGTGGTCGAAGCAGAGGAAGACGCACGGTTCGTGGAGCGGCCCGCGGTGACCGAAGTTGACGCGGAGGAGCAAGCGGTTGTGCCGATGGTGGAGCGGGAGGAAGACATGGAAGAAGTCCCCATCCCCGCCTTCGCGCCCAACGCGCCGACAGAGGACGCCCGCGCAGAAGACGCGCCTGCATCGACATCGTCGGTATCGGAGGAGATGGAAGAAGTCGCCGTTCCCTCCTTCGCGCTCGACGCGCGTGCAGCGTCGGTGTCGGTGGTCGAGGAGGGCGACGACGCGCAGCCGCCTTCACCAAATGCCGAAATCGTCGTCGTCGTCGACGCGCCTCCGCAGCCCAGCACGAACGCCGCACACACCCCACCGCACGCCCCTCGCCCCGCCGAACCAAAGCCGAACCCCGCCCCCGTCCAACGCCCCAACGCACCGCCCCCTCAACCCCCCCTCGTCGCGCCCCCCACCCCCTTCGCCCGCGGCGCAGCACGCACACCCCCACCCCCCCTCCTCCCTGCGCGCCCGCTCGAAAGGCGGTTCACGCAGTTCCGCGACCCGCCGGCGCACTACGCGTCGTACGACGCGCTCGACGAGTTCGCGCCCTCCGAGGCGCCGCGCGTGTGTGCGGAGGAGGGGGAGGGGGACGGGGGGGATAAGGTGGGCGAGATGCTCGCGCGGCTGTTTGGGGGGATGGTGCTGGGGGCGGAGGGGGGGAGGGTGTGGGTGGAGAAGGTGGAGGAGAGGGTGGAGAGGGAGGTGGGGGTGGTGTTGAGGCCTGCTATTTTGCGGTGTGGCGCTAGCGCGCCCGTCGTCGTCCACGCCGCTGACACCGGTGCCGCTCCCACCGTTCCCGCCACCGCCGACGCCAGCCCCACCACCATCCCCAGCACCCCCGTCCGCACAACCATCACCCTCCCCACGCCCTCGCCCAGCCCAACCACCTCTCCCAGCGCCAGCCCCTCCTCGAGCCCCGCCTCGAGCCCCGCCTCAACCCCTAACTCCAGCCCCAACCCCAGCCCAACGAAGCCCACCAACCCCCGCCGCCGCCCACCACCACCCGGCGAGGTCTCATGGACGCGCGCACAGGTGTATCTCGCACGCGCGGACCGTAGGGGCGCTGCGCGGGAAGAGGCGGAAGAGGTGCGCAAGGAGGAGGAGGAGAAGCGCGTGAGGGAGGCGGAGAAGGTGTATAGGGAGGCGCTCGCGCAGTTCGCGGCGGCTGAGAGGGCGAAAAAAGAGAAAGCGCGGGAGGCCGCGGAGGCACACGCGGCGCTCGATGTGGAGGCCGCTAAAAAGGAGACTGCGCGCAAAGCACAGGCCGCCCGCGCGAAGATAGAAGCAGAGCACGAGCGCACCGCAGACGCCCAGCGCCAGCATCGCGAGCGCCTCCACGCCGAGGCACGCGCGGCAGGGCGCTGGCCGCGCGTGCCCGCGGACTGGGTCGGCCCGCACGGGTCCGCCGCGGCGAGCCTCGAGGCGGAGTTCGGGCCCCAGCGCGCGGCGTCGCCGGCCGTATCTGAATCAGCCCCAGGGGAGGGGCAGCTGCCGACGCCGCCGGGGAGTCCGCTGGGTGAGGGGCAGGAGTTGCCGGATGAGGCTGACGACGCGCTTGGTGCGGAGGCGGAGGAAGGAGAGCAGGAAGAGGACACGGAGGAAGGGGAAGGCGAGGAAGAGGAGGGGGAGGAAGCGGACGTCTGGCCCGCAATGCCCGGCGGCGCGCCGTCCCTGCTCGACGGCGCGCCGTGCGCGTGGGCGGTGGTGCTGGGCGTCGTCGCGTCGACGGCGCTGCTCGGGTGCGTTTTCTCCTTTCGTCTGTGATGCGGTGTGTGTGCTTATGCTGGCTTTGGGTGTAGGAAATACCTCGCCTGAGTTCGAGCGCGCGTGCAGTGGACGTGCCCAAGCGCGCGCCGCCTTATTATTATTCTCATTTATTCTCTTTATTCTTTCCCGTCGCATCGTCTCGTGCCCCACCGTGCATGGGCGCCGTCCCAAGCCGGGCCCGCTTGGGACGGCGCCCATGCGTGGCGGGGCACTGCGCATGCCCGCGTCGCAGACTCGGAGGTGTGTCGTCTTTCGCCTGCATCCACGCGAGGAGGACAGCGAGCTCATTGTGGTTTTACAGCACACGCAGGACGGCGCGATCGGCACACGGACACGGGCTCACCCATCCCACTCATATAGCCCCACGTAATCCCGCCGATCCACCCTGTCGCTGACCCGCCGCGACACCGTCCTCCTGCATCCCACTCCCCCGGGCCGTCATTCCTGTCCGGCGTGCTCACTCGATGTGTATAGAATGAATGACGCACGATTGCGCATGAACACGGGTTTACTCGTTATACTCAGATAGCCCCACGTCATCTTGCCGCCGATCCACCGTCGTCCTGCGAGCTGCTGCTCTGCGCGGGGCGCGCCTGCCTGCGGCGACCCTCGCCGCAGAGCGCTGCCGCCACCCTCACATCACCCTCCGCGGTGCGCGTCCCGCATACATCCACGTGGCGTGCCTCGCCCGGCGCCGCGCCCGACACCCAGCCCGTCTTCCCGCCCTCCCATCACACTGCGCCGCCCACCGCATCTCCATCCCACGTCCGCGGCGCATACACCCGCAGCGCGCCTCTTCCGCATCCCCGTCGCAACCACACAGCGCGCGTCCCGCTTCCGCACAGAGCGCCGCCGCCCGTCGCCCCGCTCCCACCGCCACGCACCCACGCTCGCCCTCCGCGGTCGCTCCCGCTTCTGCGCATCTCAGCGCATCAACCGCGCCCCACATCCGCCCCACAAAAACGCGCACAGCGCGCGTCCTCCCTTCCCGTCCGCGCTGTCCACCCTCAGTACGAAACCCCGCCGACATCGCTCCGTCGTCGTCGCTCTCGCCGGAAAAATCCACGCCGCGCCCGTAATGCACGCGCGGCCTACGCCCCCTTGTGTGCTTGATATGTAAGTTTTGGCTCCTGGATGTGCTTTTGGGCGATGGGCTGACATTTCTACACAGATGTTTTGATATACCCCCGATTGTTTCCTGTTTACTATCTGTGTTTTTTGTTTTGTTTTCTGTTTATCTCGCTTTTGTGTCTCGCTATCTCGCTATCTCGTCCCTCTTGCTCTGTAGATGCATCGCGCTCGTCCTCCCCGCTATCCCGTCCTCGTCTTCTCTGTTCATCTTGTTACCTCAATCTCTATTAGACCTCGCACTCGTATTCCCGCTATCTCGTCTCGTCTCTACCTGTCTTGTTTTATCGCTCTCGCTTTCTGATTCGAATATCGTTATCTGTAAAAGTAACATATCTTCTGTTCTCTCGCATTGATGTATTTTTTTGTTTCCGACGCCTCTGTACCGATGCACTCGCTTTCGTATCCTGTAACCTGCTAGATCCTGATTGATCTCACAATGTAACAGTGCATCGGTGGTTCTGGATTTTTCTGTCCTTCGATTGGTGAAGAACTCCATCGCAATATCAAGGTGAGCTTGTTTGTTAGACTTCATTCAACGGACCTGGTACTCGCTCCGCGCGTCATGCATGCGCTCAATTCTGTGCGTACATCGTTCCGTACCATTAAAGATTTGCCTTGGACGTCTCAGTGCCACCAATAATTATGCAAGAGAGTGCATACTTAAACGAGGAGCGAATTCGAAGTGCTTCTGTGATATCATCGCATGAAACAGAAATACGCTCCCAAAAACTTCTACTTTGCATCGGACATAGGCGCGCAGTTGAACCAGCAGCAGCAGCACCCAGACGAACAGCAACATCAGTATCAGCCCCAGCAAGCCCAATATATACGCGCCGAATGCCGAATACGCGCCAACCGCAACCAGGGCGCCATGGGCATCCAGCGGATACCAAGGCGCGCAAGACTAAGTAGACGCGGTGCCGGGAGAGGCTTAGACCTCCGGAGATCGCCGCCGGAGCTAATTAATAGAATCACGTAAGTAGGATGCGCGTCGTGTTCAAGTCTTCTCCATCCACTGGGGTTTCCTGCTTGCACCCACCCACCCGCCGCGACTCCCTCCGAGCCATCTCCGAGTCTCGGACCGCATCCAACGCATCCATTCAACGCGGCGAATATGACCGCGGAGGAGTACGTGCAGCTGCTCCAACAGCAGCAGCCGCAGGCGAGCGCGTCGTGGCCAGCTGGCGGACCCACCGACGCGCAGGGCGCGCAGCGATAGGGAGTTCGGGCAGGCGGCTACGAAGGTCGGTGGGGAGGGGTACGCGCAGCAGGAGTATTCGCAGCAGCAGGAGTACCAACAGCAGCAATACGAGCACTAGCATCAGTAGCAGTATCAGAACCAGCACCAGCAAGCCACGACGCCATGGCCGTCCACCGCATACCACCCCGCCCAGCCCGCGTACGCCGACTACGCGTAAGTCTCCCCGCTGGGCCCGGTGGGAAGGCGCCCATGCGCGGCGGGGCATTCCGGAGACTGCAGCCGAGGACGCGCAGTGTTTCGTTTCGCCTGCCTCGACGCGACTAAGACAGGAGCTCATTTTGTTTTTTCATAGCACACGCAAGACGACACCTCACACCTGCCCCCGTTGCCCTGCAGACGTCGCATCCCCTCTGTGCACCATGAATTTCGGCGTCTGCCAGAGTATGCACAATTGTCCCATCGAGGACGGCCTTGACAGAACTCCCCCGCTTCGCCGGCCTAACTTGACCACCAGGACGCCTGCATGCCCCCTCCGCCCGGCCTGACATCGTATCGGGCTCGCGCTCAGCCGAGCAGCACTCCCAGAGCAAGTTGCGTGTCCTCCCTACTCCAGATCGTTAGGCCGCTCCCCCATTTCGAACGCATGCGGCAATCAACATCGCTCCTCCACCGCCCGTGCAATTCCGCTGTACCCCCTGCGCCCATCTGAGGACTGCATGACATCCTCCTGCACGTCTCTGCACGCGCTCCTCTAGCCCACCTGACCTCGCATCTGGATTTTCACTCGCTCGCACTGAGCGCTCAGCTGGTTAGCCAGTCAGCGCACCGAGAGCAAGTCGTAAGTTTTCCATACGAGATCCAGGCGGCTAGATCTCGCCTTTAGGACAGCACTTGCACCTGGTTCGCTCCGAGAGCCAAGATGACAGACTCGGTAGTCTGTAACGTCGGGGATTTGTCCGGGCTGTGCTGTTCCCTACTGCAGATGACTAGCGGCCTTTACTCTTGGGGAACTATAATAACCTTACGTCAATCCACGATCTCTGCGCAGTGGCCGACTCGTATTCGTACCATCTTGCTCTCTCCTGAGTCAATCACTGGCTCTCATCGAAATGGATATAGATTATGTGCTCAGACCGCGAAGCCGCCGTATACATTTCAGATCCAAAAAGACAATTTTATTAGAAGCGGATCCCACGAGATATACATGCTGTCCCTTGTCGGCGCGCCGATCTATTTGGGACGACTGCGCGCGGCGAGCCGTCTGTCACCTTGGCGTGGCAAGACACTGCCGCAGAGAACTGTTATCCTACTTACTATTCCCGGGCCTACGCACAGCTTGACTAACCATAGGGAACTACTTAGTACGTCATTTGGACGTCGAAGGTCGCCACATCAAGCGCTCTCGCGCCGAGATTGAACCACGGTGCCGCTTCCTCACTGCGCGCGCGCCTCGCCGGCGAAATTTCACTGGCAAGGCTCAATGGGATTCGATCGTAAATGTTCGGTACATCTTGCAGTTCTTCCTTAGATGGACCACAAGATATAAGCTATGTCGCGAAGTGGGGGAGATGACCCTGCGCGAGCTATGCGCGCGTGCCAGGACATGGCGTGGAGCCAAGGTGAATGACATCGGGTCACCGTTCTGTCGAGATTACTGTATACACGAAATCATTTGTAATTCCAAGTAGATAACTATATCACGACACTGACTCAGATCAGGTTTGTGGCTGTGGCTGAAAGGAAAATTTCAGCTCTCTAAGTGACTGAATTCAATAAGTGTATAGAGATCTCTACTATGACTGTTCCATATGGGAACATCTAAGGGATTCTTTATCGTGCACACACAGCTTTTAATTGATTACTAACCTCCATGATGCACGACGATCATATGGCCCTCAGGCTCAGTTTTCATGCCTTCAGCTCGAAATTATATCTTATATAGGACCGGTATGGTATATCACCCAATCTCTCCTGCTTATTTCTTCTTGAAACCCAAACTCGTGTGTCAGGTACTTACTACTTACAAGATCAGCCTCGCTTCGCTTCGGCGTAAGGCAAATCGCACCACAGCATACTACTTATATTTGGCCGCTCTCGCGGTCACAGCCATCTGATGATTGCGGTCTCAAAATAATGAAGCGGTGCGATGATCAGAGTTATACTAAACACTAAAGGTGCCCTGACGTGACGTAAATTATATAGCAAAAGATGGATCGGCGTATTCGTACCAAGGCGTATAAAGCCAATTGTCAGAACTTTGGCCCTTGAAAACAGTCATACGCTTATTTTCTTCCCTGCGCACTTTGACTCATCGACTTCCATGCAATGCTCGGCCTCTTGCGCCTGAAATCATCTCTAATTCTATTCCTTCGCTCCAAGTCACCCAAGCTGCGGGAAGCATGTAACATCGTGAACAAAATCAATGTTCCAAATACGGGCTCAGTACCTCAGGCTGTCGATGTTGGCACACTGAATGAAAACTGTAGCCAATCCTCCGGTAACGCCTTATACAAGCCAAGTAGGTGTAGAATCGAATTTCCATTCAACATAAAGTCACTGAAGTCTGCTCGGTACTTTCCCCTTGCAATTCAGTTTCGCAAAGTCAAAATACGGCTCAGCTTCCTGATCGTTTCCAAAGAGAAGACGAGGTTCCCGTGCAGCGTGAACGCGATCTGAAACGACTAGCCATGGCCTTCATCTTCGCAGAAAATAGAGATCTGAGGGATGCGGTGATAGGGTCGCTTTTAGACTACACGTGGATTTTTGCTTTTCGGAGCATTAAACATGTGTTGAAGGCAGATAACGAGG
>KN817646.1:88071-104247 GCA_000827495.1 Hypholoma sublateritium FD-334 SS-4 | reverse complement strand
ACCCTACTGCACCGCCTCCTATGAGGGAACACGGAACCTTTGTAAACGGTGCTGACCGCCTGGAGACCATTCTGACAGATTCCAATCTGTGTATGTTCCCCCCGCCCTCTGAACCATCGTGTTCCCCAATGAATACTCGGCCCACAGATGAGCAGCCAATGTGGGCTGTTGTTGACGTTCCTTTGGAKCAGCCCATCCCTGAACCCTCTAATACGCCTGCTAATAGCAAGAAAGCTCTAGCCGCACTTGAGGATTTCTTTGCCAAACGTCGCGAGATACATGAGCGTCGTATAGCTAATGAAGATCCAGTGGAACGGCAGCGGCGCCTGGCACGTGAAACAAGCGCACAGTCTCGAGCAACTTTTGCTCGGAAATCAACAGTTTTCGAATGGGTGGACGCAGGCAATGGCGTCTACGAAAGGGTACAGCTTCAATCAAAGCAGGCTGATTTTTATTGGTCAAATTACACTAAAAATCAGCGCCACTACACGAGCTACAACAACCAATGGGATTTGTGCCCCCAACTTCCCAAGTACAGTGACGAGTTCCCTGATGACAATGATCCTAACGACGTGGACTATGATGATGGGTATTCAGACGACGATAGCTTTGTGCCAATGAATCCCAAGGCATCTTCGGCGCTCGCTATTCCACAGGACGGGCACATAACAAGCACGCTTCTTGATGTACAGAGTACTCTAGAAGACTCTCGCATGTCAGTGGATGACGAAGAAACCCCGCTCCCTTCGGTAGCAGAACACATCACTCTCGACACGTTCCTGCGCGACCGTTTTGGCTACAGTCTAGCTCTACCGTTCAAGTGGCCTGTTCAGGCAGGAAACCAGCGCGAAGACATGGACCAGTGCACGCCTTCGACAAGTTTGAACAAGGCACAGGCAGCGGGCCATGGAGACAAGCCCGCTCACAGTGAATATACGCTGCAAATGTCAACTCCCATTCGCCATGATGAACGTAGGCGCTATGAAGCGCCTCCGGCATCGCAAACGTCATCTTCGTCGCGCCGTGATGATTCGCAGCGGCCAGGGGCCGCACCACCACCCCATACGTCGTCCTCGAGTCGCAGGAATGCCAGCAAAAAATCGAAAGGATCAGCGGCCACGTTGCGGCCGTCGGCATCATCTCTCTCTGATAAGGGCAGTGCAAATGTTCAAGATACTGGGGGTGCAATACTTTCACTGTCAAAAGCGCTGATGAGCCTATCGCTTCAGGCAGTTGAACTTGACGTYGGCGCCGAGGCTGGTACCATCAACCTTGTTAATACACTAGCTAATGCAAAGGGTACATTTATTGATCTCCCTGCTAGTTTCGACCATTCTCCTGCAAGCCCCTCGCCTCTCTCGCTGATGAGTGACGCACTGGAAATTCGGATTATCGCGACATGTACTCCTGCTGTTTATCTTCTGCGTAACTTGGGCGGGAGTCTTCTGACAGATCCATGGATGATTGCCACGAAAGATGCATCCACGGTGTTGCTGATCTTTCGAAGGAAATGGTCGACTATTGATATCATTGCTCGTGAGCTTACTCGGCGTGGCTGTCGGTTTAACACAGTCAAAGCAGTTACTACCCCGCCTCCCCCTTCACTGCCACAGAGCGCGCCTCTCGGAATCCGTCTGAAAGGCTACAAGAGCACACGCGAAGACTACGAAGAGTACTTGCGACGCCGTCAGCATCTTCTTTGTGGACCCAAGGGACGCGCCGCGCTAATGCACGGTGGCATTATTGCTCGTATCGCCCGAGATACCACAGATCCGGGCGCTGTGCTTGATGGACCACTCTACGGAGATACTGTCATTTGCCAATGTGATGATCTCTATCTTGTCGATGATCAACTCACGCAAGCCGATAAAAACATCATATGCGGCGTTTATTTGACACAAACGGAACAGTCTCCCGAGGGCGAGGAACTTATAGACGGTGCAATTCGACAGCTTTCGTGGTGGCCACAGGATTCATTATGGACGGTGATGGGGTGTTACCTGCAGACCGAATGGACGGACTTGGCGGAAGCGTACTATGAGAAGCGGTGCAATATCCTGCAGGAAACCCAGCTAACAATCTTCGGTGTAACTGAGTGGCGGCAGACATTGCGAAAGGCAAACGCGTGGACAAAGAAGATCGAAGCAGGCACCGAACGTTACCAACGTGAATATCTGACCCATTGCTATCACGAAATCCTTCTGGTAAAATCTTGTATACAAAATAACATTTTATCTCTACTAATTGTTGCATTAGCAGGCCAACCGCAAGAGAATCAACTCCTGAGCGTGGACTACTGTAAGTCTATAACAGACGCTCACCCTTTGCAATTTATTTATCGAAATTTAGTAGTATATGTTATTGTGTACATACTCCGCCGTCATTGAGCCACGGCTTTTGCTTGGTATTTGGGGATCGCGCGCCTAATTTTTGTAATTGTACATAGCTCCCCAGGAAGAACAATTAGATCAAATTAGAACATATAGATGATGTGGGGATCGTCGATCCCCACACTGTGAGACACCGTGTATACAGAAGGTAAGTTAATTTATGCCATATGAACAGGCGCGCATTCTTCTGCGCTTTACCGGCGTGCGTTAGGCACTGGATTGCCTGCTGGTCTGCATTGGCTATCATGGACGCACATAAGACCCGAAATACCGAGTAAATTCATTGTAGTTGCAATACATGAGCATGCGGGGATTATCAATCTACACRTACACCTGAGATACAACAGAATAAAGTACAAAATACATTAATAAATACGTGGGGATCGACGATCCCCATGTACTTGTGTATCGAAATGAAACAAAGGAAAAAATGCATTGATAAATGCATGGGGATCGCCGATCCCCACGTACTTGTGCATTGCAACGAAATAAATAAGAAAATACATTGATAAATACGTGGGGATCGACGACCCCCACATACTGGCATATTGCAAAATAAAGAATGATATACATTGCTGAATACGTGGGTAGTGACGATCCCTACGTACTCGTGTATCAAAATGAAACAAAGCATAAAATACATTGATAAATACGTGGGGATCGATGATCCCCACGTACTCGTGCAGTGCAACAAAATACAGAATAAAATACGCTGATGAATACGTGGGGATCGACGATCCCCACGTACTCGTATTTCAGCAAAATAAGGAATAATGTATATTGATAAATACGTGGGGATCGACGATCCCCACATACTCATGTACTACGATGAAATGAGGCGTAAAGTACATTAATAAATGCATGGGGATCGTCGATCCCCACGTTCTCCCATTCTGACAAAATAAAGAATAACATATATTGATAAATACATCGATCCCCATGTACTTGTGTAGTACAACAAAATGATAAATAAACACATTGATAAATATGTGGGGATCGTCGATCCCCATGTAGTCCCATTGTGACAAAATAAAGAATAACATATATTGATAAATACGCRGGGATCGACGATCCCCACGTACTCGTGTAGTGCAACAACATGAAGAATGAATAACATTGATAAACACGTGGGGATGGTTGATCCCCACGTACTTGTGTAATGGGATAAAATAAAGTATAAAAAACATTGATAAATGTGTGGGGATCGACGATCCCGATACCGTGAGCCCAAGTTCAGAGTTTTCCCGCTAATGCACGGCAAGTGAAGCACGAGTACGCGGAGCAACCGCGAATGAGGCTATTGTGGGCACTATGACRTAGAGTGACATAGAGGGTCGCACATTGTGTACATTATGGGACCACAACAAGACCACGAGCACTCGTGCATCAAAAGAAGTATTACAATGAACAACACCTATTCTTATAGATATTGTGCAAGATTAGGAGAGCATGGGAATCATCAATCCCCACAGACATGCAGCAACTGAATATTGAATGCAAAATTAATTTTTGCATGTTTAAATTTTACTGAGCACAATCCCCACAGACACACACCAAGTGGATATCATTCACAAAATTAATTGTGTGGTGAAATTTGACCAAGCATGTCCATGGGGATCGTCGATCCCCACAGATATGCACCAAGTAAATATCACTCGCAAAATAAATTTTAGCATGGTGAAATTTTACTGAGCACATCCGTGGGGATCGACGATCCCCATAGACATGCAGCAAGTGAATATTACATGCAAAATTGATTTTTACATGGTGAAARTTCACTGAGCACATCTGTGGGGATCAACGATCCCCAGAGACACGCAGCAATTTAATATTACCGCCAAAATCACTGCACGCAACCTGTCCCTTGCACATCCCTAGCATATCACTAGTCATCTCTAGCCCATCTTTAGCCATTCCTAGCCCATCCCCAGCCTGTCCCTAGCCCATCCCTAGCCCAACCCTGGGCAAAACCCTACCCAAATCCCTAAATAAAATGCCCCATAACCCTAACCCTATTGAGTGATTACGTCAAGATCTATGTTTCAAACTGCGCATGATCGAAGGAATGACCAGAGATGCAATTTTCATTTTTCCATCTTCAAGCTATCGTGACTCTGCACCACACACACATGTATTCTAAATGTCTGCTTGTCAATAGCTCAAAGTAACATGCTTTTTGTAAAACACAAGCTAGCCAGACGTCGACGGAATCACTGCAGTCGCCGCAACTGTCCTCCATGTCTTTACAGCTAACAACTTATTATTTAACTCACATATGCCCCTGAACTTTGATCACGTTGAGCACGTGGGACCCAGAAAGCAGCAACCTACATTGATGCGCTACGTTTATTCATATCTATCTACCCATCTGAAGTTACACGTTCGCAACTAGTTCCTGAATGGTAGGAAGCATCGCCAGTCCTTTCACCCAGCCGCCTTCGCGTTCCGATAGGATACGTCGATAAGCCGCAGGATTCTTCTGCAGCTGGACGTCGGTCTTGTACCCGTTGTCGACCCAGCGAAAGAGACCGCCAGCGGAGTACTGGGTAAAGGACGCGCGTTTTTCACCGCTCTGGATAGCAGTATTCGAATGGCTCAACGTGGCGGATGGGATGAATATGGTTGAGCCGGCAGGAAATTCTATGATCAGCTTGGCGTCCCAAAGAATGAGATGCCCTCCTTTCTTGTGGTCAAATTTTCCTAAAGCTGTGATCGCACATAATCCGTAAGCGAGGTTCTTCATATCGCGGTGGATAAATGTGCGGACGGCAGGGCCCACATTGACTGTCGCGCTGGCGAAAGCGTTACCTGAAAAGCAGCGTGTCGCACCGATCTTCTTCTCGACCTTACGTAGGGCGTCATGGTAGTGCGCATGTAATTTTGGGGCCCAGCTTGCGAATACCGCTATCAAGGAAAATGCATTAGCGTTGAATCTGCTGTAGAGAGCACCGTCTTACAGTCCGTAAAGCCTGCGATCCGTTGGAAGGGTTCGCTGTTGCACAGCTCCCCCACAAACGCGGCGTGAGTGCCGAGCCTGAGAAGCTTGGGGCGAGTCTGTCCATTTCCTACGGAGATCCCGAAGCTCACGCTCGGGTATTCACCGCGTCGATGGCGACGTTCGTTATGCGGGAAAACCTCTTCCTCGGCAAGGCACTCAAGGAGCCCATGGGCGTCATCGGTAGCCTTCTCGTACGACGCCGTCTGCATCCCAGGGGTTCGCAATCCAAACAATTGACCAGTTATGTCAACGAATGGGACGGGCTCGCTAAGAACGGTCAGCGCGGTTGTAATCCTCTCCTTAAAAATCTTACGCACCCCTTTTCGTACGCAAGGTATTGGAATGCATGGTCACGCTGGAGCTCCTCCGGCGTATACTCCCTCTCCCGGTCGAGTTCGGTGACACCCAGGGTCTTGCCGCAGTAAGCGCCTGATGCGGCCGGCAGGGTCTTCACGTCGAGGGTGGAGGTGGCGGCGTCTGCCAGTTGGATGTGTTCGAAAACCATTCGCTCGGTGGCGACGTGTCCCTGCTCTTCCACTACACGCCGGCGCTGCTGACAGCGTTTGCGATTTCGGTAACTCTGCTTGCGGCCGTCGTTGGCCTGATCGGCGTTGTCTGAAGTTCGTCGGTGGCCATAGCGAGGGGGTGGTTCTACCCAGGGCGCTTGCAATTCTTCTACGCGGTGCCGAATGTGTTCTGCAAATTTGATGTTACTTTTCAACTGCAGGCTGATCAGCTCGTATGTACGGAAGAGAACGTGTCTGATACATTTTGTTCGTGGCAAACTAGGCCCCGGAGGACCATGGAATGCAAAAGACATGGATGGACGAGGCCCCATCGCTGGCGCACCGTCTGCGCTGCATGTTAGGTCCTAGCGAGAACCGTGACATGCAACGCAACGGTCGCCAGAGAGGAAGGCCACGAATAAAGTAATCACAAAAACGAAGGTCACGACAAAGCTTACCATTTTGTGGCCGACCATCGCGAAGAGGCGGAACGACGGGTGGCGACGTTGTGGTGGGACGCAGAAATGCCTTCGGGGGAGATGGTGCGAAGACAGCAAAGTTGTGCCTGGCGATACACGCTGGACACGTCGAACGCCCTGCGATAAACGTGGGACGTGATGGTAAAGGGCGCTGGGCGGTATATTGCAAAACGCGTGACGAATGTAAGTGGTTACGGAGGAGGATTGGCCGACATGTTAATTTCGAAATAAACAAGAAATAAATAGACAAACAAACAAACGCCTACCAGCACCAACACGACAAGCCGAAACGTCGGCGTGCACTCAGGGCTCGTATTCGCAGCCAAATCGAGGGAAACAAAAAAAAATCATTACGGGCGGGGGGGAGATACAACGATATGGATACAGTAACAAAAATCCCCCAAGTCACAAACATGCCCGCCGCAAACACCGGTACGTTACTTCGAACAAAAAATGGGCATACGACCAAGCGCTACATCAACGACGCTACAATATCGTTCTTTAACTTGCGTACAAGACAAAAAAAAAATTGACTCACATCTCGAGCGTTACGAAGGTAGTCCTGAAGATAGCCCGACTGATAATGTTCGCTGCTTTCATCGATGGCGCCCGTGACCGCATTCTGCTTGCGTAATTTCGACCTCCAAGCCGTAGCACCAAAGACGGTGCCGGCCACGTTCACCGCACGCTTGGCTAGCCACTTCTGGTAAAATTCTTCAGCGAGTTCCGTCCACTCCGTGCGTATGAAGCAGCGCGATGCATCCCATGTGCTGACTTGGGGCCACCAAGACAGGTGCATACGAGTCCCGTCCCCACGCTGCCCTCCTGCATTCAAAGACGCGCCCTCGGAGGGTAAGTAGTACACGCCACAAATGATGTCCAAGTCATTTAGTGTCAACCGGTCGTCGAACAGAAGAAATCGGCCGTGCTGCCCGACCGTAATGGAATTGAGAGAGGGACCGTCGAGAACCGTGTCCACGTCCAAGACCTCGCGCGCAATTCGGGAAACTAACCCGCCATGCATGAGAGCGGCACGGCCCCGTGGGCCTCTGAGTAAATCCTCTCGGCGTCGAAGGTATTCGTTGTAATCCGCGACGGTTGGCTGGAAGGAGGCAGGGCGGGTTCCTAACCCACGGATCGGTGAGGCCGGCGCAGATACGTAGCTTCGCTCTTCTGCTGAGACGGTGCTGAAGCGTGTCCCTTGTCGTGTGAGCTCGCGAGCGACGACGCCCATAGATTGCCACCCGCGGCGGAAGATTTGAAGGACAGTGGAGGCGTCGACTACCGCTATCGCCCAAGGGGATCGATCAACATAGCCAGGTGGGTGGATCAGGAATAGAAGGTCGTCTCTAGTTGAAGCAAGAGTGACCTGCAACGTAGCTTCGTCCAACCGTATTCTGTTTGAAGCGGCGTGGTCAAAAGAATCGGGGAGGTCCCTGAACGTAAACGACGACGGCTTGGAAAGAGTCCTCACCACTTGAACGAGTGACTCGCCTACTTCGGGACCTGAAGGCATACTTTCCGCCTTGAACGAAAGGGCCATCATAGCCTTCGAAGCGCTGATGTCCTTGCCCTTCTCAATGGACGTCCTCCAATTGGATCCAGAAAAGATATTGCAGCCCAAGCGATACCTGATGAAGTCAGAGAAACGGACAACCTCAACGCGAGGTCTTCCAGTAGATTCGCCGTACTCCGTGGTCGACGGGGGCTCTGCTTCCATTCGAGGGCGATCGGAGCTAGATGCAGGAATCGGCACCAGCGATAACGTCGCCTGCGAGTGGCTTGCGTCCTCCTCATCCTCGCTGGATCCGTCGCTGTCTGATTCCGCCTCCTTGGGGTGCTCCTCCGAATAGAGAGGATATTGGGGGCAGAGATCCCACTCGTTCAGATGCCCCGTGTATCGTCGCTGGTTTGTGGTAAAGTTCGCCCACTCAACCTCAAACTGCTTCGAAAACACCTGCTCGCGCCTGTAGCTACCGTCCAGTTGCTCTACCCACATGTACATGGTCGACGTCTTGGTATACATCTTCGTTTTCGCTACATGCTCCTCGCGTTGCTCCCGGCGCTGTTTCTCGGTTGGGGTCTCAATGGCGAGGCGTTCTTCGCGCTTCCTCGCTCGTTTCGTGAAAAACTCATTCAAGGCGGCCACAGCGAGTTCACGGGCATCAATATCACGGTCGTCGATGCGCGCGGGGTTGTCCGTTTGAGGCTGCGGAGCGGCGTCAAGAGAAGCGTCAGGAGTTTCGTCCATGGGCCGATCGTGGTTGAACAAGGATGCAGCGTCCGCATTGGGGGAGGGGCTGCGCGGAACGGCCCAGAATGACGCATTGGGGTCGGGCGGCGCATAAATTGGAGCGCCCTGGTTCATTGCAAATGGGTCGTAACGATAAGTAGGCAATACAACGGAAGTGGTTGCCAGCGAACGTATGCGAGCACTATCAACGACATGTTCCGGCGGCCAATACACCAGCGCCCTGCGGTCCAAGGGAGGCTGCTCCCTTTTTTTGGGACCCCACAGCAACCAGACTGGTACACCAGCCTGAACAAATTTGTCGACGTAAGGTAGCCAACGAGTGGTATATGGGTTGATGAATCCTCCTATGCGATAATTCGGGGCGAAATTCGAAACGTAAGACACCGCGAGAAGGTCGAACCATGAGGCATCGGGCAGGTGGCTGCTGCGCCTCCGGACATCGTCGTATACGTAACATATGTCGCCCTCGTCGGTCATGTGGAGGGCAAGCGCAAACGAGACGAAGGCGGCAAGAAATCGGAATGCCTTGATAGATCGCGAGGCGGAGGCGATGGCAAACCTCTCCTTCGAGTGAAAATGGCGGTACCCGCAATCCTCGGGAAGACGAGGCCATGTTAACTTCGGGACGGTGCCGGGAAGCATCTTCAAAAGCGTATACGCGACGTCGACAAGCCCTTTCTCCAATTGCTCCCAGGAACCGATGGTATGCGGATGTAAAGAATAGTAGTCATTACTTTTCACAATCTTCCCCCGAAGGCTTTCCTCGGTGACGTTGAGGCGCCCGAAAAGATCGCCTGAATTTTCGGCGTGGGTGGGGCAAAACATAAGGTATATAAATTCGTCTTCGAGTAAACTGGGCGCGGTGTACGCTGTCGCCTTTCCATCGTCATCAGAGCGGTAAGAAGAAGCGGCCGCCCTAGGAACGAAGTTCGCGTTGGGGGAAACGACGAGACCCGCCTGAGGATGCCATAGAGCCCACAGGGAGTTCGGCGGTGGGTCATTTCTGAAATACAAATAAGCAGTTAGTTTATACAGAATCCATCGACTGAAATATTTACGCACGTTGCCTTATCTCCCGAAGTAGCCGACGACGATAACGGGGCCAAAGATGCTGGGCCTCCGGGCCTGGTAAGTCATTCAGAAACGAAACGGGTGTGAAAATGAGGACAAGACGTACCCAGAGGAGACAGGAACGAGAGCAGGGAAATGATGGAACATATCGGACGCTTGGAACAGGCGGGAGTAGATTTGAGAACTTGAGTATGCTGCACGGTACGACAAGAGAGCCGGGACAGAGCGAGAGAAGTGGACATCAAAGAGTGTCCTTTGTAATATACGGGGATTACACGCACGGGACAGTGAACGGCAAGAGATAATATGTTGATGAGGTCTTGAGCTTCAATGACGCGACGAAGCGCGAAGAGGGTGAGGCTCGAGACGCTACACGATAAACGCGGAACACAACGAGTGAGATCTTGCGGCGCGAAGCGGTAGAGCGTCTTGAGTGTTAAGGATGGAACCGCGAAGAGAATAACACGCGGAACGCCACACGGTATACGCGTAACGCAACGATTGAGCTGATCTTGTAACGCCCGGCGGTATACGCACAACGCAATGATCGCAATAGAGGATGTGGAAGTTAGAACTGTCAAGTCGCGTCTTTGTTTGCGGCATCCGTCTTCTGTAAACAACGCTACACAACGGCAAAGCACGCGCTCCGGACCGGCGCTTCCTTCGTCCCGACCAAGTTTGTACTTTGCGCTTACCGCTGAGCGCTAAGTTGTGTCGCGCGTCTATCGCGTAGCGCAATCCTACATCTGGCCTCATCCATACCCTGCTCCAGCAGCCTCTGCACCGCCTACGTATGCCGTAGGGCGCCTACCTTCGTTGCGCTACGCGTATATCGCGTAACGCCTTCAAGATCTCCTTCGAATTTACCGCTTTTTTTGAAGGGCGTAAGTGTACACTGTACGCCCCGCTGGTTCCTTCTTTTCAAGTTCCCACCGCTGCTGACTTCTTGGAAATACAAGGAACGTCAGGACACCAGTTTTCGCCAGCAGCCTCGGACGATCGTCAGGCATACTTCGGTGCGTCTACATTTATCCCTCCGTGGCATCGCTTGGTTCAGTGACCATAAGCTGTCCTCCACCCCACCTCCACCACCTACGCTCTCGCATTCCACTGCAGAACGCATCTTCGACCAACGTCCCGCGTTCCCCGCAGGGCGTAGAACGTGGGCCTCGCTTAATGCCGGGTGCTTTGTCTCCACCAACGCCGCACGTTGCGCTCTCCCGCAATACAGCGCTCTCTGACCCAGAGCCGCCCACCGGAGGTGGCACCCTGGAACGGTTTAAATTTTACCAGACGCATGCGGGGAGTTTCAGTATCGAAAACCAGGTAGAATAACAGAATGATATAGTAAGACGTGGTAGATACAACACGGCATGTGCGCCAGTATCGACTACGTATATTCAGTATGTATAGATTATGTACACCGTACCATTTACTCAAATACTATCAATATGCAGCTGCTTACGATAGGAAGAGCATACGAAATTCTATGTTACCAATGCAAATCTTGCGAACCTTGTCTTACCCATAGAGATCGTCGATCTCCGCGCAATTTGGGAAAACGCAGCAGCCCTTAACGTTCCGTATAAATGCTATTGAACGGCACGCGAGGTCAGCGTAGCGTGGAGATCCACGATCTCCATATCCTTGGTTATGTACGCGTTCGTGACAGGTGCGTGAAATATCACCTGGTATTCTAATAAAGATGGAGATCGTCGATCTCCACGGGAGACGACGCAAGAATGGCGCGCGCGCGCTTTCCATGCAAGATGGAGATCGTCGAACTCTGCGATGCTTTGCGTACATGGCGCGTTTTGCAGCCGCGCACTCGCGCAAATTTGCCAAAAGTATATATTATGTGTGCGTTCGTGACATTTTCGGGGGAAATGACCTCTGGTACATGCGCAGGGGTTTCAAGAAATATAAAGATCATGAATCTCTGCACGTAGCGCGTCTCGCACAGGCGTATTGGCAAAATTGGCCTCCGCGATACATGAGACATAGTGGGCCATGCATCGGGGACATTTTTGAACAGTATGGAGATCGTCGATCTCTGGGGGACGTAGTTCAGACATAGCGCGTCTGCCACTAGCGAATTTTTATGCATATTTTACGGAAACGTGTGCCACTCTGAAAGACTGAAAAAGAGTCACCATGTATGCGTCGCGTCCCGTGGAGATCGTCGATCTCCATATTTCGTGGAATCCCTTAGCATGCGGCGCGTGCTATACGCTCTATCTCTTGCAATTGTCATATTTGGGGGAAGGCGTCGTGTGGAGATCGTCGATCTCCACATTTCGTGGATGCCTCGCGCAGGCGTAGGAGACGCTAATTATGTCTCATGCCAGCCTCGCTGAAGTAAGTACGCGGCATGCACACGAGTGCGTCGCGACCCGTGGAGATCCACGACCTCCATATTTCTGGAAGAGCTGAGCCTGAGAGCGCTTCCCTCAGATTGCGAGTCGCGTCATATCTGCGTCCCGGCCCGTAAGCACGAGTTCTGTATTCTTAAGAAGAGTTACGCAAGTAAAGGCGAACTGCATAGAGACACTGCATATATTAATGTTGATCTACTTACGCAGTAGCAGTACATGGACCGTTCATCTACAATAAGCGTGTCCTATTTGATACATCTCATCGAATGACCTATATAATCGGCTGTTTGTCCCATCGAATCAAAACGCGCGGCGCGGCAGCCTTGCCCCCATCCCCCTCGCACATCCGTTTGAAATGTTTAGGATCCGACTTGGTGTACCAGATACGATCAGCCTGGATGTTTGGTATCCAGTGCAACTGGCGAAAGCGAGCTCGAAGTTCTGTTCGGACCGATTCTAGCGTCTGCGTCGGCTGAGCGTCCATGTTGGTAAGTTGAGAGACCAGATCCCCCCACGACTTGTAGTACGCCATGCTTCCATAGTTTTGAGAGGTCTTCAAGACGAATGGCTCTGCGGGCCAAAACTTATCGAAAGCTGCAGCCCACTCCGCCTTCGTCGCCTGCTTGTACTGGCAGTCATTGAAGTATTCGCGTAAATGAAGATTGCGATATGTCTCGTCAGAGACGTTGTCGCGCTGTTCAGGGGTCAGCACACAGTAAGACGCTTCCGTCGCTGCTCTGCGATTGGGGGCCTTTGCTGAGATGTCGGCGAGGAACTGGTGCCATAGAGCGGTAAGTCTGGTGTCAATATCGACCTCCGAAAAGGTGTCCTGGTCAGAGGAATCGCTCTCAATGTCCGAGCCTTCGTCGCGAGGTCGAGGTCTGAGGACGACACCGCGGGAAGCAGCGTCGAAAATCTTTGAGGGCTCTAGCTCCTGGGGGATCCGCGTCGCGGTTCGCCGCGTCTTATTGGCCGTGCGGAATGGATTGCGAGTAATGATGTATTGATTTTTGAATAGCACATCCGCAATGGCCTCTGGACCCCGTCCGAAAATAAATTGTAGCGTTTTATCGGACACCATTGGAACTCTAACGTCGCGAAATCGAGGCACCACGACACCGTTCCCCATGCGAATCTCCCGTAAAAAGACGATGCCATATGGAACGTAGGGGACTTTGGAGGATCCGCTGTTGCCGACGGTAGGAGGATTCGACGCGACATGGTCGGAATCGTTTGAGGCCACAGAAATGGCTGCTTCTCCAATATCGCTCCCCTCTTCGTCGTCGTCTGCGGCCTCTTCCTCTTCCATCACGAGAGGTCGCGCGCGGGTGGATACCGGGTATACCAGGGTGTCGAGATCGGCTTGTTCCCGATCTACTAGAGGAAGTATTTTGTTCATTAAGTCGCGGGAACAGGGTCCGTTATCAGGCGTAGAGTGAAGACCGTTTAGAAACCAGGGAGCGGCCGCCGTGAGGAGAAGGGCGCAGTTGTTCCTCCGCTGGCTGCCGTTCCCCCTCGATTGTTGGTCAAGGATATGAATGAAGGCATAGATTCGATATGCTCGGAGGCTCCTGCATATATTATTAGATCGGCGTTTAGATTTTCTTTACATGCGCTTACCACCAAACGACAGAGGGTACACATATCAAACTCCTTACGAAAAGCTCACGAACCGAGTCGATGTTGATGAGGACACTGGCGGCATGCTCGTACGGGACACGGACTTCGACGCGTGCGTGGCCGTTGTTTTTGTTCGATGCATCGGTGTATAGATCGTACAGTCCACGACAGTAAGCGTCCGCTTTGTTATCCAATATTTCTTTCCCGGTAAGATGTTTACCGAAATGTGTTCCCTCGGGTCGATATATGACCGATTTGTCGGTCGTATACATTTGCAGATAAATGGCTTTGTGAGGACCTTGCGCCCTAACGCCAGGACTGATTCGACAGCCAGCGACGGCAGTGAGATGCGACGTCAGGTCGCGGATATATTTGGAGCTACCTGGGTTGGTAATTCGTTGGGCGTTGGAGGTATCGATAGAAAGAATGTGTTTGACGATGTGAAAGTGGTGGTCGGTGCGCCAAGCCAGGCACTCCTCCCCTCCAGAGGAGATTTCGAGACCCACGTCGATCCACCAGTCACCCCGCTCAATGCCATCTTGCGTGATGCTGTTCTTGGTGAAAAGTTCGGCGAGGGAAAGTTTCGCCGATTCCGCCGACGTTCTGTGGCCGTTCGAAGCCTTGACACCCTTGATTTGATATAAAAAAATGAGGCCCTCTCCCCATGGAACGTTGTTATCGTGAAGTGCAACCCGAATGGCGTCGCCCAACTCCCTAACGAACCACTTCCCCAAAGTCTTCGTCTGTAAGGCAAGAGTTCCATGCTTGCCGCGAGCGCGAAACAGCTCCGCTTGATACGTTGGCGGCCACTCGGCAGCTGCGGCGGGGGAAAGGGATTCAACGGCAGGACGGAAACCCTTCTCGTAAAAGGTAGCGAATTCCAGTTGGTCCATTGACGAGCTGGGACGTTCCTTGTGGTAAAGTCCTGGAATGACGGCGCGGAGCATGTTGTGAGCGCCGCCCCACTTCGCTATACACAAATTTGGAATGTGGTGGGCTGGTACGTCATCGTGGTCTCCCTGTCGAAGACAAGTCAATAAGTTATATTCTCATATGGAGTACCATACACACGTATGTATTGGTAAAGCTTCGTTTGATGTGTATATTTCTTCGCAGCGTATCTTCAAGCTTGCAGACCGGATGAAGCGTGATGTCGCAGTCGAGATATATGTGTTTTCCAAAACCCAAAACGCTGTCGTAGTCCCGGGAGGCCTTGATTCGATCGCTTCCGCCCATCGCATGCTTGATGGGATCGACCAGATACTGCTGGCCTTCGTACACACCGGTGAGGACAAATGTACAAAAAACGTCGATAGCATCCTCGTCTTGAGCCAGTCTTTTGGCAAGAATGACAAATTCCGTAACCGAGAGCGACACTACGGTCCCTTCTGCAGAATCTACAGACATGGACCCATCGCCGGGGCGCCGCTCTTCTCGGTTTTCGTCGGGCGAATGAGGTCGGTCTAGCGCAGGCTGAGAGAAATCGCCTTCTGCGTCTGCTGACGAGCCACGAGCAGAGAACAGAGACGCGAATTCGGATCGCGCGTCATCCATTTCAGTATCGTCTATGACGGGCGAGGTACAGAAGGGAGGGATAATGATTTGAGGTCGGTATATTCAAGGACAAATTATTTACGGTACGATTAGGCCACAATGTCTGGATTTCGAGACAATGAAACAGAGCGATATGGAGACTAGCAGCGATTCGTCAGGGAGCGGGAGCTGTAATAAAATTTTAGACACGTACGGAGCTCCGCGAAGATCCTGGCAGTCAAATCAGAGATACGCGAGACGCAGCAGATAAGACTCTGTCCCCTGTAGGAACGGAATGTAGAAGATATGTACCCGCGCGCTGGGTCGTAGCAGAGATACTAAATCGATGAAACCAACATAGTCAGCGTGAATGACTGAGGTAGATATTGATTAGGTGTGAAATATACCTCATGTACAGGAGACAGATTGCGAACGGAAAGCGTTGCGCAGCACCGTCGATCAGAACCAAGGGTCCCGTTCCAGCAGCGTGGCTGCCGTCCTGGGCGACAACGAATATATTACTCTAGCGTCCTGGGGACCGCACGACGGTGGTAAGAGCGGAGTGCGTTGCGCGGCGCCTTCGTTCGAAGCCAAGTGGTGCCGTTGCGTCGTCCTTGTGTCCTGGTTCTTCGTCCTGGGTGTCAGCGAAGAGCCATACAAGACACCGAAGATATTACTCCGGCGCCTGTAGGCACAGGGCGCRGGAGATATGACTCCGGCGTCCTGGGACCCGCACGATGGTGGTGGCGGGTCGAAAGCCTTAGATTTGAAATTGATCGAAGCGCGTGATGCCTTTGTTTGGTCGCGGCCGCGCAACCTATGCTGCTAGTTTCATGTATGATACATGGGCAGTTGCCCAAGTAGTCCCATGCATCCACAGGGGCAACTGCCCAAGCTCTTGGGCAGTTGCCCAAGAGCAGTTTCCAGCACCAAGCACTTACACTGGGCCC
>KN817646.1:42997-65046 GCA_000827495.1 Hypholoma sublateritium FD-334 SS-4 | reverse complement strand
ATGCCAAAAGCTGTTTATGTCTATTTTCCAAATATGCCCAAGCCATCATATTCCCACACCTACCGTGGGAGCATGCCTCAATATACATGTGAACCGGCTGTACCGCCAGTAGCAAGTGGCATGCTTATGTAATTTTGTGGCATGCCTATTACTATATATGGCATGCCTCCTCCTGCCAAGTTTCGTGGGAAAATACCCAGCGGTTGTTGAGCATGCCTCAAATCAAGATTTGGGGGTTTGCGTTGTAGGGTTCAACGCACCTTTAATATAGATAGGTTGCATATGCGGCTGGATGTATATGTTGATTAAGTCAGCTAAAACCGGGAATACTTACCTTTGACATCGTCGTCCAGAAGTTGACTGCACAGTGCACTACAGTGCAATGCGAACCCAATGCGAACCACGTCAGATCTCAATATACTACAAGATGAGCTTTTCGCCGCCTGTTGGGGCGAATACATACAAAACTTCATTCGTGTACGAATGTATGGGTTTAGTTAGATTTAAGCACGAGTACTACGAAGTCCAGATATGGAATACGGAATACGCCTTCACACATGTGTAGGCTTATGCCTAGTACTACAACAATTTGAATGAGATTAGATTAGATACAGTGACCGAGACGGTGCCCGCAAGTATATGTATCGAGATAGTGCGTGCGCGTTGCTCGCGGACGGCGATGCGAAAACATTGCAGAGCTCGACGCGGCGATCCCTTTGCACTTAGACACAGAAATAGAAAGCAAATCACAGATTTTACCCATAACCGTACGTCTATGGGAATTCTAAGGGAATCGATGTACCTTCGGCAACTATAAGATTGTGCGTGCTCCCCGCAGCCATATTTGTACACTTTGAACGCCATAGTCATTGACCTTTCTACACTAATTATCTCAGAAAAATATCAAGAAAAACGTGAATATAAGCTACGCGTGTAGCACCGCTCTGCCATAGCACCCAGGTCTGAGCCAGAGAATGTCTGTCACTCCACGTCTTCTGAAGTATCAACTCGCTTCGAGTAGTCCTACTCCGCCAATCTCCCAGCTGCACACCTTTGTAAATTGTATATTTAGCTACGTACTTCGAATGCGCACATGATCGCGAAGTGTCGCGCTGAACGGATTTGACGCATTTAAACGGGTGCTCACGCACACGGATGAAATGTTGGACCGCAGCGGTGGGATGTATTGATGGACGCGCGCCCAAATTGATGCATGAATCACACATGTAGGTAGATACTCAAGATAATGCATATTCACGTTGGGAGAAAAGCTGTTTACATAGCATGTTATGGGTACCCGCTGTGAGCTGCAGGCAACTGTATATACTAACACTTCATATTGCAGATATTTGTCATCAGAGTATCGTCGTCCGCACGCATGCACATGGCACGCTCGCGCCCCCGTGCACGCTCGTCACATTTTTTTACATGCAATCTCCGTCGTTTAAGCAAGAACTCGCAGCTGTATCCACGTTGGGTGAAAGCGCACCTGTGGGCGTCGACGTCCAGCAGGATATAGCCCCACTTGTCAATGCCAGCCCTCGCCGGCCGCCCACTTTCCACGCCGGGCTTCCGGACACCATCCCGGGACCAGGTGCGGGTCCATCGATAAGGCGACGATGGGGCCGCGCCTTTGTTTGTACGCCCAAGCCCTTGAGATTGTCAATATTGCTAAATAATTCTACGTATCCTCTAGATACATACTTACCGTCCGCACGCACGGTACGCAGACCATCCGCTCGCGCACACGCGGAAGAGCAGCTGGTGCGCATCGAGTGCGGAAATTCCGCCGGTGTTTGACGAGGCGGAAAGGAGGAGCGTCTCTGAGGCTCTGACTAACGCCGAGCAGTGCTCAGGACGCTATGCCAACGCCAGTCATCGCCAGCCCTCGCCGGGCGGCCATTGTTCATGCCGGCTGTCCAGATGGCATCCCGGCCGTAATATGGGCACATCGACCAGGCGATGCGGACGTCGCGTTCATTGCTGCTTTCAAGTAATCGTTTGTCGCTCTGAATCTTCGTGGCTTGGGATTAACAAAAAAGAGAGCACAAATCCTGAAGCCACTTACTTACGTTGACGTGAAGTGCGAAGATAGCCACGATTGTTGGGAGGTGGGATCCGGCTATAAATAATATAAAGTACATAATTTAGGGAGACCAGGGGCCGGTGTATATTGATAGAGCCGGAAGGCCGCTTCCGGTCTTCTACATCATCGCAGCGTTGGCGAAATGTTGCACGTACTGAGAAATAAAATGACATATTTTAGGGAGAGTATTTAATAGAATAAAGCGTAAACTTGAGTTCTATGGTGAAATATGAGACTCAGACGTACGCAGAGAGCGCGCGTGGGCGGGCGCGCGGTTGTAGCGAGACCATGCGGGCGTTGCCGTATTTTGCGTTTATTTGGCTACGCCCTGTGGCCAAATAAGGGGGGGGGCCCAACCACTGTGCTGACTCCTTGGCCTTACACGTCGCGTCGGTCGCGATGCCAAAACGCTTGCACACGAACAATGTAGGCCGGACAATATTAATATGGTACGTGTTCAAATTATAAAGTCGAAGACGTCTTCTGCTAGATTCCTCACCAGGTTTCCCTACTCGGATCCATTTCGACAGCCTCTCGATCTCTTTCAGGGGCATTGCAAGGTGAGCTTCATTCTGTCTATATCAACTTCACTTTCTTTCTAACAATCTCGAAGATTATATTATACACGGCCCTTCAAACTAATACTTTTGACCTTCAAATATAACAACTTAGTTTTCTTCAAATCGCCGGGCGATTCCTTACACACTAACGAACATATCACGACCAAAAATGGCCTACACCGCATCCATCGAATACGCCGCGCGCTTCCTCACGCGCCCACTGATCCTCGCAGTCGCCCCTGTACACGTCGCCGCCCTGCAAGTCGTCCTTCGCAGCACCCTCCACGCCGCCTGCTCAAGCGCCCCACTCGTCCTCCCATTCACGCCGAACCGCCTCCCGCCGCGCCCCGTGTACGCAGCGGCGATCGGCGCCGGCGTCTCCTGGGCCGATTGGATGGCGCTCCTCGCGCCCCGCGAGTTCGCGCTTGTCATCACGCCCTCCGCTGTCCGCGCGGAGTACGCCGGGTTACACCCGCACACGGTCCTCGTCTGGGCGGATCGCACACCGGCACCTGCGCCCGCGCCCATCACGAAGTTGGCCCCTGCTGTGCGCCCAGCCTCTGTTGAGGAACAGGTGCCCATCAGCAAACTTGGACGACGCCTCCAGGCCACCGTGGCTTCCGCGCGCAGACGCGTACCCTTGCACAGCAGCTGCTCGACGCAACGCACGACGCAGACGCAGACGAGCTCTTCACGCGACTCTCGCGCTCGCACGCGGGAATCCTCTCGCCGTCGCCCACGCGTGCGGCGTTCACCTTCCCGCCTGCGCCCGCTGCGCCGCGCCCGGTGTTCGGTGCCTTCTCGTCGCCTTTGTCTGCACGGGCGCCGCGCACGCCATCGCCCGCGACGAGCTCGCGGCCGAGCTCGCGCTCGTCGATATTCTCCGCGGGCGCGGAGAGCCTCTCGTCCGCGAGCTCCGTCGCAGAGTGTGATACTGTCGACTCCAAGCCCTCCGCCCCGCCCACCGCCCGTGAATTCGTCGCTCCCCGTCGGCCCCACACCTTCCCCGGATCCCGCGCCACCCACGTCCACGCACCCAAGCCCACCTTCGTCGAGGAGCCCGACAGCGCCCTGGTTGTCGTCGACGCGAGCAAGAAGGAGGTTACGAAGTACCTGTACCAGGGCGGCGTCAGCACCGTCCTCACCGGCGGTGTCATGCTCGGCGCTGCGCCCGCTTCGAAGGCTCCCCCCTCATAAATGGATGAAAAGCATGACTCACCCACACGGTGTCCAGCTCGGCGCCGATGGAGTCATCCACGTGTCTGGTGCCGCGATCCCTGGAATAGAGCTTTGGATGAATGAACGCAGCAGCCCAGAGAGCACAGGTACGCCCTGTGTCGCTTCTCGGGCGTGTTGAATCTGACGACGACTGCCAGACGCCGTTCCTCATGAGTTCTGATATTAAGGTAAGTAATAAATCACATAAAGTGGTCAGTGTACTTAGTTGCATTTTCACGCATCAGCCAACAGCACATCAGGCGTGGCACCGTGTTCGATTTCGACCCAGTGATCTATACACGAGGGCGCTGGCTTGCGAAGCTCCCAGAACAAGAGTAACGCGAACGTAGATGACGTAGGTGTGGTTCTCGACGCTCTCTGGCCGCGAGGTAAGTGACATACACATGAAATATAGTTGCTAACACTCACCGGTGAGCCCAAGGAGCCTGTCATCTACTCAACCTGTGCTGATTCTTGGTCATCTGTCTCCTGAGTGTACTGGTATATGTGTACGTTGCCAGTTACGTTAATGGAGCGCGCCCAGGTATGTCTGTTCCGATCCGTTGCCAGCGCAACCACTCAATCCGCTTGTTTTCCAGAATATAGAATATCTTGCACTGGAGCTGGCGACCTGCTGCCACGTATCTCCGTTCAATGCGCATATGGCATGTGTCGGGTACCTGGAGCCTGCACCCGGTATACGAGGCGGAATAGATACAACGGATGTCAGAAATCAAGTCACAATAGTGCGCTAGCAGACTTTGAGAGCAGCTTACCTATATACTGCGGTGCTTGGGGCATGTGCCGATGGACGCGGGTGCAGAGTAGAGAAGTGGAGGGGAGAAGGTAGGCTATCCCCCACTTTCTTATCGCCGCTCCTCCTTTGGCTCTTTTATGCCGCTTGGCTTTTGACCGGCTAGCGTCTCATGAGACGCATCGGACCAGTCATTCGTGAACCATACCCAAATTGCGGCGCAGTGCGTATACGCGGTGCGAAACGTTACGCGCCACATTTGTTCCAAATGTTGGGATCATAGATATGGCTGGTCACTGTTGCTAGCTTATAATTACACTCGCCTCCCCCTGATTTTTCACCGCTGCTAGTGAACGGGCGTGCCTTTTTCTTTCTCTTTTGTTCCTTCTCTTTCAATAAGGCTCCCGGAGATCTGATTCATCTTTCCTCCATTTGGTGCCCAGGCTCACACGCGTTATGCTTCAGTCATGGGACAGCCTTCAACAGATAATACTACGGTGCGAATCAATATGTTTGCGCACTGTGCGCTCTCTGGAGAATGGGCGTCCATTCTCATGGCAGCCGCTCCAGCCGGGCGCCTCACCACTTAATCTCGCCAGTCATCGATTATCGATTATCAGTCATTGATCATCCCTTGTCCGTTGAACACCACGTGTACGGTTGATTGCTCACCGTGCTCTTGTACCTCAATATATAAGAATCTATAAGAATCCACTCTACCCTGATCCCCCTCTCCGTACCATCCAGCTCATGCTCGGGACTACCTTCTTCGGACTTCTTTACGGTGAGTTATGATACCCATGCAGCGCGGTGAGTCGGCAGTGCGCAGAGCCCACCGTGTATATGAAACCAATTTTAAAGTCTCTGCAGCGCATCAGTGGGTGCATGATAATCAGTCTACATATTTTTGGAGTGTGATTGCGCATCAGTCTTTGGAGTCGCGCATGATGTCAGTGGAATGTAGACTAATTTAGAGAGAGCGAAGCGCTTGTGTGATCGTTGTTGTTACAGTCGAAGCTCGATTTAAAACCGCACGAAATAATTACCTTCATAGACGATTCCAAGTCTATTCAAAAAGAATTCTTCACAGATGGACAACAAGTTTGGTATTCATCATCCTCTAGCATCGTCCCTTCCGACCTGAACGCCCCGGTGGGCCCACTGCCTGCTCTCAACCCTCCCCATAATGTTGCGCAAGAGCAAGATATGATGCTCTTCGGAATGCGCAGCTTCTACATCATTCGCCCTTGCATTAATACACTCGGCGCGTGCGGACATCTTGTGATGGATTATTGTCTTGTCATCCTCGCCTACGATGTCTATTCCGAGTTCCTAGGTAGGCATGTATGAGTAAAAACAGATTATACTCATGTAACAAAATAATGCAAAAGTCGCAAAATAAACAAAGACCGCGACTCACCAGGATATCACTGTTCTTCAGCTCATACGGCTCACTTTCGCACCCTTCAGCGCTCAGTCGCTTGCGATTGACGTACGTCACATTACTGCTCTTCGTATCTTTTAACAAAATCTAAATCAAAAAAGACTTCAGTACCTCATCAAGAAAGTTAATATCATAAAATATGACCGCGTACCTTGTAGCATGCCGCCCACACCTCAGCGTGCCAGCGGCTGAGCACCCTCGCGTCAAAGAAGCCGTTGTTCTTTCTGGGCTCTGTCTTGACCGATGTTTGGCGCCCGATTACGACTGGATTCGCCGTCAGCGGTAAGTGCTTTGACTCCCATTCCCCATTGAGGGGATAGAGACACAACATCGGGCCGACTGTGTCACCGTGCGCCGGACTCCCAGGTGCAGGAGTCTTGAGTTGCATAACATAACGAGTGATGATATTCTTCAAGTTAGTGAGTAAATAAAAAGAGAAATATGGCGTCGAAGATGCTTTCCAACCATGGCCTCACCACCCACAATTTATGTGAATTCGAAAAAAGACGCGCAGCATCACTGAGCTATAAATAAACACCGTGCGCCAACCACGACCCTGCTAAAAATCGAGAGACGAGTCATAAGTATTCGAGTCATACTGACCCGTGCGCCAGGGAAAGAGAGGGGTTCAATTGGAGAAGTTTTATTTCATTTTTAGATCAAGTTATTAATGCGGCGGTCAATGTTCAATGACTGCCGGCTGCTCACAGGTGGAAAAGGACTGCGTATAAAGTAACTTACGCAAAGTTACTTCGTTAACTTTGCCTAACTTTCTGTGCCGCGTGCTTTGGGATTATCCTATTTTGAAACCCGGTTTCTCGTTGAAACCCAGGGTTTCTACAAATATTTCTCGAAACCCTCAAGAGCAATATTTGTACTCTGTTTGTACATGCATCTCGGCCAAATTGATCCGAGCCTGTTGCCATCCAGCTCGTTGGAAGAAGGGAGAGAGTGCTGGCGCTCAACCAACCCAGCCAAAAGGCGTCTTTAGAGATGGCCATCCATCTCTAAAGCCAGCACTATATATGCTGTAGGGATGAACCATCCTTACACTCGTCTGGTCGTCCCTTGCATGCTCTACTTTTTCTTTGCCTGCAATAGAGGGCGGGTGGTGGCTGTGCAGATACATCTCCCACCTACACTTCAACGGACCACCGCCGTACTCGCTATCTACGAACTACAAGGTGCGCCTGCCACCACAGGGACATTTTAAATTCCTGCTAATGTGTCCACGCAGCATTACTGACCGCGCTGTGCGCGCCCTAGCACTGCGATACACCCTCCAAGTCGCGCACGTCATCGACACGTACACATCGGCCCCCCTCCAACACACCCCATCGCCGCACTGGACCAAAGGCGATGTCGTCGATCCTGCGCCGCCCATGCTCTGTCTCATCTACTCGCCGTGTTTCGGGCATCCGCCTTACGATCGCCCACCTGCTCCTCCCCGTTTATTGACATTACAGCCGATGACGTTCGATGCGGGGCTCGAGGATCCTGCAAGTTGAATGTCAACCAATTGCAGGACGCATTAGGGCTGCCACAGCTTTTACCTGCAAATGATATGTTGGTGAGCGAGGCGGAGACTAGCTGGAAAGGATGATTCGGAGGCATACCATGCAGCCTTCGTAAATCCGCGCAAGTTTGCGCCTATCTAAGCATTGGCTCAAGGCACTAATAAATTATACATACCACAATTTGGGTGACTATTTTACATACATGGAAAAAGAAAAACTAACTACATTATAATACAATTCATTTTTCGGTCAAATGTTTTCCACTGACTCTCGAGCGCTGGCGGCGAAAACAAAAAAGAAAAAAAATCTACTAATAATTCTGGAGGTTCTCCGAGATAGTAACAATATAATCTTGCAATGCCGTCATGCGAGAGGCGATGGCTTCGGTCGGCTGCCCAGTAAACTGGTACATTTCCCTAACAGCGCCTCTGTAGTGCGCGATCGCCGAGTTGGACAGTGATAACCCGAGATCGGAAGGAATGGCGAGCGCAGCGGCCTCCTGCAACATCGAATCCAGAGTGCGCTGGGAAATGGTTGAATACTCTGCCTCTGCTCTCGTCCAGGCAGCGCGGGCAGCTTCGCGTCTCTGAGTGGCCTGGGACAGGGTATTTGCGAGGGCAGTGAATTTACTCATCTTTTCTTCCCAGTCTTCGTTTTTTCTTTGTGGTGTGCGCTGGGGTGCTGTAGGATGGTAGGTGGAGGAAGATGGGTACGGAATCGCAGGAACTACCGGCGGGCGGCGCGACAAAGGGACCCGCGCCTCTGATGGAGCGCGTGAAATGTGTAGTGCTGGCGGCGGAGCGTACGAGAACGTGTTTGGCGCTGGAGGTGGAGCGGGTGGTGAGGGGCTTGGCGGGAACTCCAAAGGGGGTGACTGATAATGCGAAGAGGTGGGGTTGAAGTGCGAAGTGGCGGCGCTGAAATGCGACTTGGTGGGGTTGAAGTGCGTAGGTGGTGCATATCCACCATAAAAAGGGACTGCAGACGGACTGCGGCCATATCGTGGAGTCGCGGGGTTGCTGCGAGGGAGGTGGGCAGTACCATCAGACGAAGGCGTTCCTGGCAAGAAAAGTGGCTCTGGTTTAGTTGGCTCTTTTGGAAAATCGTCGTGCCTGGTCTTCTCGCGGTCTTCAGCGGCACTCCCCCCAAATTCCTTGCCCTTCTCCTTGCTGGTCGACGACGCGGTGGGTGCTGGTCGGCACGCTTGTTTATCGCGCCTACACTTGACGCAGCTTGTGTACTTGGGCGCTTGGTTTTCGGGCTCGGCACGTAAAAAAAAACAGTTTTGTGGGTCATCGGAGCAGCGCTCGCATAAGCCCTAATATATAAAATTATAATAATAATAATAATCAAGTCAATTCACTAACGAGGCGGACATGATCCTGTATGTTGAACTCGGGCATGGGCCTCGGTGCCCTTTTGCGATGCGGTGCGCCATCATCAACGGATGGGCCGTAAATAGGAGCAGTAGAAGACGAAGCCTGGGAAGTAGCCGCAGGCGTTCTATGAGAGGTATTTTTCGAGCGGGTGTGGTATGGATTACTGGACATCGAGAAGGCAACAGGTGCACCGCCCACAAAGGAGCGAGCTTTAATTGCTTTGCGCAGACATGACATCATTGTCCGCAGAAAAGCCTCTGCGACATGTACAGCATGCTTCGCTCGCCCAAAATCCTTACCGCAACCTTTTTTGGATTAACCCATGGGAAGGTGAGGGGCGACTTTTGGATGCCATCGTGCATCCAGACTGGTGGACTCCGCGGAAACCGACTTTATCGCGCTGCTCTAGTTTCATTGACTGCGTGCGCTTGCGCATACTATGACTTCAAGATTGATGCAGTCTTTATATTATTTGCAATATGTAGATTTACCCGAGCTGCGCGTCTGCGGCTAGCAAGCGAGCACCGACCAGCGCCTTTTTTTTTTATTATTAATCGGATATCCGGGAAAGGATATGCGAACGGTGCTAATTATAGACTTGCTGTGCGTGAGATTTTCTCCCGCCGCTCTGTTCGGACATCCGCACAAACGCGAGCAGACAGTACCAATCTCGAAGGCGTACTGCCCGTTAGATTCTTAAGCGTGCCTGGACATTTACCTGCTGCATCAGCCGCTGCTGCACACGCCTCAAAATCAAAGGTCATTCGCGTCACCCCTGCCCACTGCACCCCGCCATGAAACTGAACTGAAGCTCCTGAAAATAAACAGAACATCGGACATCCGCTCTCGGACTGCGGCCGTAAAGGAGCACCTGAATGCGCTGAATGAGCGGATCCACGCCCAACCGAACATCACGGCAGAAAGCTTATCGAGGTGTCAGGCGCCGACGGCGCCTACCCGTTTTAACCCTAGTAAGTACCAGCCGCGGTTTGGTGGTATTGGGAGTCGAGTTATCCTCCCTCGCTCACGTCCCTCGTTTACCCGCGACCTTCTTTTCCCACTCCAACATCCACCTTGTTCCATCCTGCAGCCACCCCTCCCTCGCGCCACCTCCCTCCGGAAATGAGAGCGTGTCCAGCTCCCTCTTTTGATCTCCTTCTGCTCCCGTCACAACCGCATTCGCCTCCCTCGCTTGTACCACACCAACCTCACTCCTTCCACCTCCAGCTATCATCTTCCCTCTGCACAGTTGGCCTTTGTCACCCTCTTAGTACCGCGGGGTATGAATTCTTTCCATCCTGCTGGCTTTTCTAACACATGGCCGTCGTAGAGCATCGGCGCGACCACCGATCGGTGTTGAGCAGAAACCATCTCCACGCTCTCTTAGCTCGCGCTGCCAGCTCGATCGCGATCCGCGTACATCTTACGCGGATCGGATCCACCAACGACGAAAACCGACAAGGTAATTCGCATGCTCGATTCTCTCTCGTGGCACTCACTTCTCTGCGGCACAGGCTCCGTGTAACCATAAACTGGAAAGTTGCACAATGTCCATTGTTTCCGTGCAGCGGCGTATGGATGGGGGTGCGCAACTGCACCAACCCTTCGATTTTGAATGGGGTAAGTACATCGCTCGTTCCTCATACACTAAATGTACCTTCTCATAACACAAAAACAGCGGCGTACCATTAGAAAACCCGCGCGATCAACTGTCATGACGCCTTGCACTGGCATGACCGTCTTAGCGGACATCCACGATACGGTCCGCGGGACATTCCTGAAGCGCAGTTACCCGTGTTAGAGTGTAGGCGCGCGTTATTGCGGATACATCATGCCTTCCTGCGTCCAGGGACAGCTGCGGAGCGCGTCTGCGAATTCGATCCAGGTAAGTCGCATATTTTCTATTCTGCCTCGCACTTACCTTTATGTAGCACAAGTGTAGTAGCGTGTCCCCCGCTGGTTCGTCTTGATCAGCGCGCATGATGGACGTGGGTTAGGGTGACATAGGCGACCATACCTCGTCGTCATCACCCCCTAACCCGAGGTGAGCACGCGTTGCATGGTGTTACCGCGCTTCAGGTGCGTTTTGGGCGTGCGCAGCGCGACTCGAGATGGGCTCGTGCATCACCACTGAAATAAATACGAGGTGAGTACGGCGCGTATATCACTGCATGGAACACTCACACACCGATGTCTGCATGAGTTCCATAGCAAGCCGTGCTAGGCGTTTTCGATTAAACGTCGCGGTTGATGCGCCATCTGAGAGAACAAGACGAGTCAGACGAGAGATCAAAAATCGGGGTGTGGGTGTACATACCAAGCTCCACTAGGGAACCCCTGCCAACACTCTTTGAGGCGATAGAAGAGCGAACGGATCACCGCCCGGTGTTGATATCGCTTGCGGTGAAAGGTGTCTGAGGCCGAAAAAAATAAGTAGTTGGGTCACAGGAGGTTATAGCGTGCCCACCAATATTCGTGGCCGCGCGGGGGGAATGACAACAGGGAGGCTACGTAAAAAATAACGACCGTTTAGTGGATATATTCAAGCAGAAAGAACTCACTTACTTGAATGATGGTCGTGTCTGCCAGGCGTCGTCGGCCTCAGTGGGGTATAGGCGCAGATATCAATACATAGATGAGCTAGAGTCGAATGTCAGCAGAATTCTGAGTTGGAAAAGTAGTATGCGTACCTGTTAACCTCGCTGACCCTTCTGCATGCTCCCCAAGCGCCGCCGTTCGAAGTCGGTCGTGCTTCGTGCTTTACGGGTGCTTTCGGGGCGACGATGGGGCGCAATCGGGGTACATTGTGGCCCACATGTTCCCTTGTAGAGTTGCCGTCGAGGTTGAAGGCGAGGAGAGCCCGCGATGGGAGGGAGGGGTGGAGATGGGGATGGTGCGTGGAAGAGAACCGAACGCGCGTGCTGGCGGGGCTAGGGCGTTTCAAACTCCGACGACTCAGCCAACTCCGCGGGCCCGTTTCGCCCGCCGTCGCCGCTAACGACGGCGGCGTCTCCCCTCTATGCAACACTGAAGTCCAGTACCCCATTGATTGTTATTTATGATGATATACCTCACGGGTAGTGCATCCCATCAGCGAGCCACAATCAGTGACCCACAGCAAAAGAGGCGCGCAAGCGTGGCGGCAGCACTGTTCCAGCAGCGGAGAGTTGAGACCCTGAGCGACGATAGCCTGCAAGGACTCCATTGAAAAAAAAACGGAAGAAGGGGTACGAAAATACCTTGTACTGCGTGGGTCACTCCGCAGATCCGCGATAAATTCAGATACGGCAGAAGGATGAGCGCTCCAATGAATCGCGGTGGTAAAAATATCTGATCATTGCATATGCGTCGTAACTGGTACATGCGACCCTACGAACATGAATAATACGACGGTAGACATACCCGGGACAGCAATGGACTTAGTATCCTGGGGTGAAAAAGATAGGCGACATTGAGTCAGTCAGTTGATGCAAAAATGATCAACGCGAAGAATTTACTTGCGTTCGATTTTGTGCATCTCCTATCTCATTCAGGGTTTAGCCGCACAGTGCAGCCGCTCCGGCGTCTCTGTTTTATGTAGCTTAATTCAATATGATTTCTTTTGATTCCCAGGATCTTCGTGCCGTGATAACGCCCATGACGTGTTACCATGAGTGAAATATTTGGCTTAGTAGTCCTATTGACTAGAATATCATTTTTATTTCACGCGTGCATTTCGTGTTTTTATAACTAAAATACAGATGTTATATAGATTTACTGCATGTATTAAACGGCGAAATACATCCATAATACACTGTCTCATGGATATTAGAATAAACTTGCTTGATTTGAGGAGCACCGCGTCCGCGTGTCCCAATGCAAGCGGCATACAAGGCGTGCCACCGAGCATTTGCTCGTCCCTGATCCTCATTTCACGTGTATATTACACTTCCAGCGCATAATTTAGAAGCACGTACCTTATATTGAATGCTAAGCGCTCAAACAACGCACCGGCACGTCGAGGTTAGCGCGGTACGGTGTGGCGACGAGACGAGCGGCGACGGCGGTCATAACACGGTGCGCAGACGTCTTGGTAAGCCGATATTTTATGAGAATGACGCCTCGCACTCACCATGTAAGCGCACAGACGAGATGGCGGCGGTCACACGATCCAGCTTGCTGCACACGAGCCCAGACGCGCGTGCGCTTCGTTGGCGCATAGACCATCTAGGCGACGACACACGAGCACAAGACGCACGGTGCGGCGCGTCTGGGCGTGTCGTGCTCGAGCGCGCGCCCTTAAACAAAAAAGTGAGTTTTTTTTCGAAGATTACGAGCGCTGCTCACTTTTTGGATAATAGACCCGGCAGCGCGCGCTGTTCCCCGAGACAGAGCGCACGAATGCTGCCTGTCGTGCAGACACAGCACGCGCTAATGGCACAGCGGATTATGCGCTGTGCTGATGCGTATTGCGGCTGTTATGGGATCATTACGCGCCGTGTCTCCACGCACGCCCCGTGGCTGGCGTCTGCCCTGGGTGTGATAGCGACTGCGCCAGCGCTGAGTGGTGGTGGTGGGTCCTTCGTGTGTCGTTGAATGCACGCGGGGGGTCAATACGGCTGGGTGAGATTAAAACGCACGCGAAACAGAGCTGTCACCGTGCACTTAGCGTGCCTATGCGCCGTCTGGCGACCTCGACAACGCGACGACACATTAACAAAGGTAGTCCATACAATCACATTCTTGTGCAGACTGATACTGGGGCCCCAGCATGAACCCATCGCGTCGGGGGACGCGCTGGCATCGTGATCACTCGCCGGAGCCTGGGGCGCGTCCACAGCGGGCCGTCTGCGAAACGGCTACGAGATTAGGTGAGCACGTACTACGTAGCCCATCACAACCTACGAGCTACGTACGCAGTCACATCAGCCAGCTCATCGCTGACCGTCTCTGCTAGCACATCCCGATCAGCGCATAGATGCGCTTTACCTGCCTCGCGTCTGTGTGGCTGTTATACGTGTCCTGCCAGCTCTACGGGGGCTCTCAGGACGACCGCTCTCACGCTCAACGTACACTCCGAGCACCCACGCAACTATGGGCGAAACGCGGCGCGGTGGCAATGCACACGAATGCTCGACAATGACGATGGATGGACAACGGCGAGGAGCCATGGGTTGGTTAATAACGGCGGGAACACTATGTAAAAAGGTACACACCGTAGTTATACGTCTTCTGTGGCCCTGGCCGACTGATTTTTTTTTGCAGTGCGCTGCGGATAACGCTGCGGACCGTCCTTGGTGCGCTGGTAGGCCGTTATCCCCTCCCATGGCCACGCCGCGTTCCTGCGCAGTCGTTCTGACCTCTTTTCACAGCGAAAACAGATGCCCCGGCGCTTCGATCGAAGGTGCAAAGCGCCGGGGTGTTGATCTTGAATGCTAGATACGCACCTAGGTTCTATTGGATATGGCGGAACCGCAGGCGGGATGGCGAGCGCGCCTTCATTTTTCACGGCGTACGGCGTGTTCCAGGCGCGCGCAGGCGACGGGCGCCGTGTCTCGAGGCTGAATGAGGCGTGTGCGCCGTCCAGCGCGCTGGAGTTCGTCCCTCCGTGGCAGGGAGTGCCTCGGACTTCGGTGCGGACAGCTGTTGAGCCAGGTAAGCCGATATTTAATGAGAATGACGCCTCGCACTCATCATGTACGCGCACAGACGAGATGGCGGCGCTCGCCTGATCAGCTCGCTGCACACGAGCCCAGACGCACGCGCGTGCGCTTCGTTGGTGGATGGACCACACAGACGACGACACGCGCGCGCAGAGCGTAGCTTGTGCATCTGAGCGTATCGTGCTCCATCGCGCACACTAGAACATAAAAGTAAATGTTTTTTTGAAGATTTCGAGCCTCGCTTACTGTTTAAACAACAGCGTCGGCAGCGCGCGCTGTCCCCCGAGGCAGAACGCACAGCTGCTGTCCATTGTGCAGACCCAGCGTGCGCTGAGAGCACAGCAGATTATCTGCTGTGCTGATGCGTAGCCTGCCTTGGGCGTGATAGAGACTGCGCCGGTGCGGAGTGGTGGTTCCAGGACCACTGTGCGTCGTTGAATTCACCCGGGGGTGTGAATACGGCTAAAACACGCGAGGAACGGCGCTGTCACCGTCACCATGTGCCGTGAGTCCTGTACACGCGCCTGGTGCGCGTTTGTTGGCGAATGCGGTGCCCCCGCGTATGCAGACGCAGTGTCACTGCGGCAGGAGCAGCCACAAGGGCACATGTATGCGTCTCCTGACGTGCGCTCGCCTGCTGCGCGTCGTTCAGCACGCCTTGTGCCCGTGTTTCGGGCGTGATCCGCGCCGCGCGCTGATTTTCTGAGGACATAATGATAAATGAAAAAACGAGTGATTTAGATAGAACTTATGACTTAGATACAGCGTGCGAGGCGGCCGTGGACCGCGTTACGCGGCGCCGAGATCATGGGAGCCGCACCGGCCGCCGTCGCGCATGATGGTGAGGAAAATAAAAGGTATTACGCGGTGATGCCGTCGCAGCTCTTGCTGATGACACCCATGTACACCACCCCCATGCACGCCGTGCGGGATATGCGCTGGTGTCGATGCACGGCAGCGCCGGACTCTACATGCGCCGTGGATCGACGGGCAGGATTAGAAGGTGCACGACACCTTACGTGGGACCGCGGGGTCCGAGGGACGACGTGTACCACATCCCGCGTCGTCAGACACTCCCAGTCACCACCGCCGCGACGTTGAATGTCGGACGTGAAGCTCGCCGCCCGCATACATGGGCGCAGAAGATTTCAACGGGCCTTGGGTGGTGCTGGATGGGGACGGAGTGCTGGCGGCGGCGTGTGCGCATCGATTCTGCAGTGGCGATATCATGGACGAGGGACGGCGCAGAGGGGAGAGAACGAGTCGGAAGGAGGGCGCGGAGCGGAGGGAGGGTGTCGCGGAGTGGTGGGACGGAGGCGCGGCACGGAAGGGAGAGAGCAGCGGAACGGAGGGGATGTATGTGGGCGCAGGGAGAGATGCATGCGAGACAGGTGCGTCTGCCATATAGTGATTGATTGAGGAGGGACGCATCGGACGAAGCGTGGTAATTGCATATAAGTAGTTTATTGAAAATTTAAAATATGTACTTGCAGAGGGTGCTTGCTTGTAATCTACTACCAAAAGAAATTACATTGTCAATCCACTGCCGAATGTATCTCAACGATCCTTCGTCTTGTAGGCCATTACTTGTATTCTTTTTCACGAGGTCATTGCATCCATGGCGGGCGTGGCGGTGGTGGCAGTCCATCACCGTGTGCGTATTTGTTGGTGCATGCGTGAGCGTCTCTTTGGCAGCGTATTTGAATGTGAAAATCGGCGTGTGCGCCGTGTTTGTGCATGAGAATTGAGTGCGTATGCATGGGAGCGCGTCATCTGTTTTTGTTTCCGTTTCGAATCCAGGCACGCTGGGCGCACAGCCACAGCCATGTGGCCCTCGAATGCGCTCTGAAACTCAATTTGAAGAGGGAGGTGGTTGAGGGATGGAGGCGGAGTGAAGGAGACGCAGGGAGGCATGTGTTCCCGACCGTGGGAGCGATGACATTGACAGCTGTCATCGTCCCTCTCATCCTCTTCCCCTGCTCCAAAACACTCGACGGAAACCCAAATGTTGAGCATCGGTCCATATATTCTCCGGGTTTCATCTAGAAACAACTCGCAGCGAGCACCGTTTGGCGGGCGTCTAAAAATCTGATCGGCATTTGGACGTTCGTCCACGTCACCGCGCGCATGCTCTCTACCTCGACACCTTCTAAAACAGCACACATCGGCTCCTTCAAGACGATTGGCGGACAACCAAAAATCGAATTGGCGTCGCGCGCTTCGCTTCGCATGGATGGAGGGTGTGCGCCGTGCATGGAAGGTGGAGAGGTGATCGAAGGGGAAGGTGCGTCTTCAGAGTGATCGGTGGCGAACGTTCATATACGGCGCGCGTACACCCTCACTGAATGTTTTGGAGGGTGTACGCGAACCACAGAAGGTGTGAGGACAGGGGGTGCCTCCTCAGAGTGTTTGGCAGAAACTCAGATATTGTATTGGGGTGCACGCGCTTCATGGGATGTCCTGGAAGACGCGGCCAGTGCGCAGAGGGTGGGGTGTAAAACGGAGATGAGGGGTGCATCCCCAGAGCGATCACGGGAGATCGGAATATCTGATCGGCGTGTGCGCGCTTCGCTGCGTGTTCTAGGAGATATGCGCGACGTAGCACGAAACACAGAGGGTGATAGGTACATCCCTAGAGCGATTGGCGGACGTTCAGAAATTGAGCCGACGTGGCACACGTTGCGCACGCATCTCCACATGTACTGGACAGTGTTCACCACTCGCAGCGGGACTCTGGAGGCGGGATTAGGGTGTGGGATGGCATGGAAGTCGGCGTATGGTGTGCGCGTCTTCAGCGCGATCAGCGGAAGTCTAGAAATCGAATTGACGTGACACGCGTCGCGTGCGCAACGCCTGGTACACTGGATTCTGCGCGTGACTTGCTAGACCCTGCGTTATGCTATTCTATTGTACATGGCGTGTGCACAAATGGGAAGATCCGCTGGATGGCGCGCGCGTGTTTCAGGGCGTGCGTTTCCCCATACGCCGCTGTTCAATGCGGCGGCACGCTAGCTAATAAAACGGATAAAATTTGTATTTTAATTATTATAGATATGTGTTACTGTATCATATACATGACATGAGACTACTACCGAGTGCCCGGTACCTGTAATTAGATGGAGCGCAGCCGTACACCTGGCGGATACCTCGCGCGTCGACTACAGCAGGCGCGCGGCGCAGCTTTCAGCCCAGATACTAAATCGCACTATTTTCACATATTAGAAGTCCACCCGTTATGTCAAATCGACACGGGTATGCGGTGGCCAGAATATGAGGCCTCAGTACTGTGCCAACAGCGCTGCGCCATCGCCCCTCAGCCATGCTCTGCCCTGACACGCTCCACATAACATGTGTCCCTCACCGCGTTCGTCACATCACAGCGCACGTACCCCCAGAGCACCCGCACTCCCACATCATCCGTGCCTACTTCTTCCCCTCCCCTCCCCTCCTCTTGAAACATAATTCCACTTGATTTTTCTCATCTGGTTTTTGTCTCCTCTCGCCGCCGCCGTGGGGCACGTTCGTCACTTATATTTTCTGTGATGGGGGGACGGCCCGGTCCCCGGCGGAGCCTGAAACGGACTTGTGCGCACGGCGCGCTCGATTCGCTCTTGCCTCCCTCCGCCATTCTCGTCCCACGTTCTCCTCCTCTTCTCTCCTCTGCTTTACTGCGCCTCGCCGACGGGAACAGGTGAGTGACGCACTCGATTACCCGCTGCTGACCCGACTTTTGTTCTGCTCACAGATACCCGGCCACACCGCTGGTGTCGCAGGCGCCATTGAAACACCAGGTACATCGCGTTCGCATCCCCACCACCCGTCGCTGATCCATTCGTTTTCGTTCAACATTGCATCTGCAGATTATCGTCGGTGTACAGCGGCGCTCGTGACCTGATGCGGCGCGACGCCTGGGGCAGAGCGCTGCCCGCTCGGCGGATCGCCGCTGCTTCTGAACAGCGCCTTGCCTGTGGGATATGATGAGCACCATCCTCGGCATTGCACACTGACCTGCCTGTTTCTAGGTTCTCGCCGTCGTCGCCATCTGCGCGGTCTTGCCCACTGGTGAATGCCCAACCACGCCGTTGAGATCCCAGGCACGTCGCGCCATCTGACATCCCGCCGTATGTTTTCGCCAGGAACGAAGAGAGCATGTCGTCGGAGACAGCGGTGGTCGCACTCAGATCCTGGGCACTGGGTGTCTGTGGTACGGTAGAACACGGGACGTATCGGTGAGTCTGGGTATTCGCTGGTTATGCGACGCATGCTGACTGTTTCACGGCGGGTGCGGTGCTAGGAAAGGCTACTCATGCCGACGTACGCCGTCTGCGCCCTCGGAGGTGCTCTGCCCGCCGCATTCAACGTACGAGTGACGCATGAGCGGTGCATGCGGGACAGGCGATGGTGGTGCGGCGTACGTGGGCTAGAGCACGGCTGACAGGTAAGGACGACACGTGTAGCGCCGTGTGGGATGCTTACCGATTCGTTTTCAGCCCCGTGCGATCCTTGTTCTCAGCATGTTATGTGGATGTTGGCGCTTTCGGCGACGGCGTCGTGCGCGCACCTACTTTTGAGGCACAGAGCACCACGGACGGCTGTGCGTAGGTACGAGGTACTTTCAGCGCTGTCCGGGGTGACCTCCTTGATGACTTCAGCGGCGGCGGACACAGCATGAGACCGACCGCGTCGGGTGTGCGACCTAGAATCATACGAGGTCAGTCCACCATCTTCGCACTGCGGGATGGTGCTCACACACCTCTTTTAGACGCTCTGCTGCGCGCTTCGCGCACGATCTGGAAAGCAGCCCGCAAGCGCGCGCGCACGTGGGCACCGAACACGATAAGCGGGCGATTCACGCGAATGTCGAATACTGACGTACTCACCCGCAGCCTCTGGATTCACGACGCAGCGGTGCGCCTGTTCAGACGGACGCGCTGTGCAAGATGCATCGCACGTAGGTTGGTGGGGTTCTGTGACCGCCCCGCGTCGCTCGGTTGGGAGTGCGATCCGCGACGCGGCGCAGTTTACCTTACCTATCCTTCCCTACCCAGCTGCGCGACGGCGGCGCGTGTGGTCGACGACAGCGAACGAGGTGAAAACAGATGACCGACGCATGGGGGGACGTACCTTGTCGTTGGTGTCACTGGTGAGGCGGAGAGCGGAGTTGGAAAGAGGCGGGCTGAATAAAAGAGGAGGCGGGCTGAGAAGAGGAGGGGACTTGGGATGTCGAATACGGGGAGTCCTGGGGCCTTATATACGTAGCTAGACAGACCCTGTACGTAGGTAGCCGGCTTTAATGATATCTACTTTTACTTTCCGGACGTGTGAGGCTTGAGCGGACTTGGGCGCTAGGGTTAAAATATAGAGTGTATTTTATCATTAATCATATTCAACTTGAAAATATTTCCCGCACGTCTTTGAATAGGCTGTATCTACATTCAATGTCACCCAGTGAGTCGCGCGCGGTTTCTCAAAATTTCCCGTCGCATACCAATTTCAGCATATCATAATATATCGTTTATATTTATATATACCAGCCCATAAATACCCATAAGTCCAAGATTATATGGAAACTAAGCATACCGGGCTATGCGCAGTGAATGCATCCGACGCTGCTCCAAGCAGACGGGAGAGACGGGCTCAGAAACACAGCGCGCTAGGACGTACCTGTACACACCGCATTGACAGCGCGTGTGAGATTTTATTGAACATACATTAAAAATAACGGCGTGAATCTTTAGTCGCGGCGCAATATGTAATTCGCTCACTACGAGAGAAATCAGACTGCGGGAGAATGTGTGCGCGAGCCCGCGATGAGGTCGGTATATTTCGCCATACATTCTTTCAAAACATACGAAGCTTTTCTCAGATATGTGATATGCTTAAATCTATGTGTCTACAAATTTTCAAAGCAGATAATTCCGCTCAGGTGTCGCAATGCATTGTGCAAGACTTCTGGACGTAGCCCAGCGCGAAAGGAGATTCGTGGACCTGTATCTCTAGACCCGGAAGTAACAATTATAGCTAGACTAGTCCCTGATCTAAATGCGACATTTTTTTAAGCGCGAGATGCAGAAGCGTGTAAGGAGGAGAGGTAATGGTGCTGGGCGCGAGAAGGTCATCGTGGGTAATCTTTAGATTGTGCTAACTTTGTGCGTTAACCTATCCATTCTTCCAACCCTTTGGATGTAAACTGAGCAGTGAGCATGTATTAGTGTGTTATGCTCACGGCGTTTGTATTTACTGTACATTTTTGAACGCAATGTATCTACAATCAACGGCGCACCATATATCACGCGTGCGGCTCTTCAAAGTTTCGCGCCGCAGACCAGACTTAGACTATTTCCAAAAAAAATCTATTTTCCTTCATCTCGTCAATTTCAAAAAATTAAATTGAAGCCTACGCTAGCGCGTCGCTGTGGGACGCGTGAGCGGCGCAACAAACTCGCGTCGCTGGTTTCTCGTAACTGTGAAACCACACGCTCGGCGCTACTATTTATAGTATCACCGATGTCCCTGCAAAGGAATATGAGACGGTTTTTTTGGCACGAAAAGCGGAACGGTGTGCGGAGAGGATGTCGGCCACGCGAAGGCCGCTGCAGATGATCTACATATGGCGCTGACTCTGCGCCACCCCCCGTGCATTCTCGCACCTATTTTATTGTAAATTTAGTGCGTAGTGAATTTTATTGTCTGTCCGCAGTGTTTGTGTTCACTGTTTATCTACACTTGGTGGCACGCAGTATATCGCGCGCACGGCTGCTCAAATTTTCACGCTTTGTTCTGCATTCAGAGAATTATAAGGTATCATATATTCCCATATATTATAAATACTTCAAGCCATTTAATTGAAAAAAATAAACTAGTGCATTGTGGTGAGATGTGCGAGCGCCGAGCAGCAAAGTAAACGCGCGTCGCCACGTTCTCGTAACTGCGGAATGGTACGCTCGGCTATGCTATGTATGGTATCTCCGGATGCGGCCCTGAATAGAAATTAGACTTGTGTGTCGCGTTTTTTTGGCACTGGATCCGGAAACGTACGAGGAGGAGAAGGAGCCGCACGATCAAGCCGCGCCTGTGATTCTTGTCTCGCGCGCTGCATTGGTGACTTTTCCAAAGGAATATTTATTAAATTTGACACAAAATCAATGGAAAATAGCGCTTCACATTGCACTGAATTTCTTGAAACAAGCTAATTTCAATAGTTTTGATTTTAACACAGAAATTGTACTACAGCGGGGCAGTGTAATTTATAATCTCAGATTGACAGCTCGTGGCAGAACGTGAGGTAGTGTGTATGTAGGTATGTTATCATGTGTTGGTAAGTAGTATTATCAGTGGATAATAGGAGAGCGAGGCAGGACCCCCGAATACACTGATAGAGGCTGGATACCGAATTGGACAAATTCTGAGATTTTGGCCCAAACGGCCGCAGGCCGTTTGGACAAAAAA
>KN817646.1:0-36791 GCA_000827495.1 Hypholoma sublateritium FD-334 SS-4 | reverse complement strand
CAAATTCTCGAAAAATCGCCCAAAAAGCGCTTGGACAAAAAGCCGAAAATTGGACATGTCAGTATCCAGCCTCTATCAGTATATTCGGGGGTCCTCAGTACGCGGGCCAGGCGCTCGTCATGCACTGCCGCTACGCGGTGCTCACGCACGAGCTCGCGGGCGACCTCGCGCAGTTCGACGTCGCACGGTGGATCGACGTGTGTGCGACGTGGGCGGACGGGGGCGCGGGCCCGTACGAGGCGGCGTGGGCGGAGCTCCCGCTGTTTTTCCAGTGGCTGCGGGCGCAGACGTATGCGGATCCGGCGAGGGACCTGGCGGTGCACCATGAGCGCGCGTGGGATGGGTATTTGAGGGGCCAGTTGGCGGCGTACGTCGTTCCGGGACCGCGTTATCTCAATGGGCATTCGGGGGCGAAGGGCGAGGCGGATGGGGATGGGGAGGACGAGGCGCTGCTGGGCGACGTCCTCCCGCTCGCGACGTACCTCGGGCTCCTCTGGGACTGGGCGCACTTCTGGCCTCTGCTCGGTGTCCCACCTGCGGCCGCGCGCGCGCTCGAGGAGCGCGATCGCGATGCGCTGCATGTCACGGGCCTAAGGCAGGCGTTCGATGCGTATCGGCATATGCTCGCGGGATTCCTGGGGGATGAAAGAAGGGCAGGCGGGTATGTGCTTGGTGGGGCGCAGTATGTGCGTGTTGCGAGGAGGGTGGCGCGGTATTTGTGCGAGGCGAAGACTCCGTACGTTCTTTTTCCCGCCTTTTTTTTATATTGTGTGTTTTGTGCTGATGTGATTGGTATTAATGCAGTGGGAAGCTGTACGCGTACCCGCTCCCGAGCGAGTGGACGTGGTTCCGTGCGGAGCACGACGACAAGATATACCGCGAGAAGCGTGCAAAGGAGACGTTCCAGGCCGGGCTGCAATACCTCCCCTTCCTCCTCGACCACGCGGCGCCCAACGCCGCGCTCGTCGCCTACCTCGGTGAAGTGGGCAGGCGCAAGACGGGCGTGCTGGATGCGATCAGGACGAAGGAGCTCCCGCGGCTTGCGTGGGCGGAGGATAAGGCAAGGGCGGAGGAGGCGGTGGAGGCGTATTTGGCGAGGTGTAGGAATGGGAATGGGGTGGATGGCAGTGGGAGTGGGGAGGCAATGAGTGTGGATGAGCCATCATAGGGAGGTGATGCGTGTGGGTTCATGCGTGCCTACGCACGCACGCGCTCACGCCGCGGGCGATGCGTGCTGGTTTATCTTTTACATTCTGCTTTGCTTTTTGATGCTGTCGTATATTTCATTCGCTTTGTGGCATATTTTTTTCTGTACTACATAATACATTGCATTATACTCATACATTCGTGTGGTGGGAGACGGTTCGTTCTATTTAGGTTGGATTACAGCGCTTTTCATAAATATACGGAATCCGAAAAAATAAGAATCGGTGTGGTGGCCTTGTTTTGCAACGTGCGATGGCCGCTCATCGACATCGCTCAGCGCTGAGATTCTATGTAGAGGTGGTATGCGTTGCTGCGCGTGCGAGCGCGGTGATGATTTGGCGAGGCGCTTATTGAGATCGCTCAGCTGACGCTGTGTATGCTGTGCAATTCAGATGACACTTTCTATCTGAAAATATGGTGCGTGGGTTGTGCGTGTGATTGAACTGAGTTTGGGATGGATTGAGTGATATATGTATTGAATGTCTTCAAGAATGAGGCGCGAGAGAACGGCAGGCAAACGGTTGATAAAAGCATGAAGAAGTAAAAGGAATGGGCGGTCTGTCAAGGCGTTGGTGGCCTTCTACGTGACCCACCGGGTAAAACTTGACAAATAGAATCGAAGCACAGGTCGAGCTAGTGGCGGCGCGTACGCCCCATCTTAGCTATAAGGAGATCTTTCCCATCACGCACACGGCGCGCGCTGGAGCGCGTTACATACGCCACGTGCGAATCGAGCTGCCTTCTTCATCCCACCTAGGCTCATTAATGCTTAGCCGAGGGTTAGAGAGACCTCGCTGGAGATGATCCGGATGTGCGTTTCCACCAAGTTTCACGCGTCACACGTAAGTACTGAACAGCATCTCTTGTCAGTGCAAGCGACCCGGTTTATAGATAGCCGCTCACCTTCAAGAAAATCTGTCACGCAAGCGCTCAGGTCAAGTTGACGCATCTGGTGCTGGGTCAGTAAATACCCATGGACGACACCCACAAACAACGTACCTCGAAGTCAAGGCTCCGCACCGCCAATTTGCCTGGCAGTATCCCTCCGCACGGCGACGCTGCGCCATTCGCGGACCAGTCGCTACCCACACCGGCCTGCCTCATCTGCGTCTCTAGGTGCGTCTCCACCTTCCCATCGTTGTCCTTATTAGTCTATACGCCCAGTTAAGCTAATAAATTGCCTCCATTTTCAACCCGCGATGGTTGGTGTCCCGATATTCTCTAGGCTGTTTCTTCCGGCAGACCAACATTGTCTATGTCGCTTCGCTGAACAACGAGGCGGTGCTGATTTATTCTGGCCTATTCACGGAAGCGTCGCACCCGCTCATCCTGCTTGCACTGTACATTGACGGCGACGCGTACCACATCAACATGAATTTACCAAACAGCATACACGGTACATCCCAACGAAGAAGATAATTGAGGATAGGGATTACTTGGCACATTAAATTTATCGGACGAACGAAGCAGATACGCAGCACAAAAAAAGCGCCAGGAATAAGTACGGTAGTCATATGCAATTAACGGCGCGTCTCTCAGCGTCCCGCGAACGCGAGCCCTTGCAGGAACGAAATTGGAAACAAGACAGGCTCTCGCCATGGGCTAGCAGGCCAGAAAGGGAATGTATAAAACAGATTAAGGCGGAGTGCAATGCAATGCAGGCTGGAGCGAACAAGAAATGAAAGAAAGGCAAACGGCGTACGCGCACAGGGATATATGGTATGGGGATATGATTTGTGATATTGGTAGGGATAGGGGTAGTAGCGAGCAGAACATCACGCGAAGGTAGACGAAGAACGAATAGCATACATATATACAACGAACGAGCAGACGCGCAACGGGCCTCCACCCCGACGCCGCGCGCCGCTCTCCCTCTCTCCCGGCCTCGCCCACACTAAACCCAAATTGCGTGGTTGATTGATTGATTGACAGAACTGCGCGTGCGGCGCCACGGTGAGATTGGGGCTTATAGCGCTTATGCCTCGGTCATAACGACGTCTTCGACATGTGTCGATGCGTCCTCTGCCTCTGCATTCGCGTCCGCATCGTGCTCGCCTTCCGCATCGACCGCGCCACCCGCTCCCGACTCCGGCGCAGCTGTCGTCGTCGTGTCCGTAGGAGCAGCTGCGGTGTCCATCACGGCAGGCGAACCAGCACCTGTGTGGAAAAATACTTAGCTCGACGTATTTGAACATGGAAGATACGATGACGCACCCTTGCCATTGATATCCAGATTCGTCACACCCTTTTCGACGAGCTGCTCCTTCGTGACTTCTTTCAGCGCAGCGCCGCCGTTCAACTTCCCTGGACCGGCACTGATTGGACTCGTCAAGCCGGCGGGCTTGTTAGCGTTAAGGATGCGGTGCCATTTGTCGATGAGACCTTTCGCGCGGGCGCGGAAGTGGAAGTCCTCATCATGGGGCGGAATCTTGTCGTCGTCGAGTGCCGCAATATGGCGCATGACTTTGCCAATTTTCAAGAACTAGGAAAATACATTGTGAGTATGTTGATCCAAGCCGGAAGACTTGTTAAGCGTCAAGGAGAATGAGAACTATAGCAGGGATAGGCTACGTGGCGCAGGACGCGCCACCAATAGACAGGTGCCAGTGTCATATCTGCGCCGGTGGATTGTCGGCGGTCGCCGCAGTGGTGCGCTGGTCAACAAGTCGGCAGTTGACGATGTACGCAGTCACCGCGAGACAGGTCGTGGGAGCTAGCGAATTCTCGCCGAATGCGGAGCAGTCGCCAGGTAACAGAGGGCGCGGGTTTCTGCACGAGAACTCGGAATTCTGTGTCCGGAAGGGCGAGAGCTGTCATGTTCACCAATATCTCCAGAGGGCGGGGGAGCTGCATTCGGACCGGCAAGCGCTGGGAGTACCGCGTCTTTCAGAAGCAGAGCCAGTATGCATGAGATCCGAGAGCGCTCAGAGCAGGGGCCTAATCCAAAAGGTTGGCCCTCAAATTTCTGCTTCACGTTGTAACCAACTCACCTAGAATGATACCCAACACTTAAACCGCGCACCCTGACCCCGCAAGTCCATCGCGCCACACCCGACCCATGTGTATCCTTCGGCTTGTCCCATCTTCGCCGAGTCAAAGGAAGATCTATCAAACGGAAAGATCGCCGCTGGCGCTGGGGTACCGTCACGCGAATTGGGTGCCACAGGAGGTTTTGAATAGAGCTTGAAGTGTCGAAGTGCCGCCAGTTCACCTCAAATCGTATCAGAGTGCGGTATACGCTCTTTCGACCGCAGAAATCGACTGCGTAGGCGAGGTGTTTGCTGACTGAGTAGCCCGATGGAGCCATCTGCTCGTCGCATGTCGTTGGATATCGAAGGCGACGACGCGGCCGCGGACCAATGGTGGTTCATGCACAAGAAAGATATCCGGGGGCGCGGAAGAAGGGGGGGGTGAAATTCGACGCCATTTTTGTCGTCAAGAGAACCCGCCCAGCGAAATTCCTTCGGTGGAGTTTTTAGCGCAGTACTCATGAAACAGATATACAACTCACCTTGGACGTAGACGCGGAGCCGCATTTGCGGCCACTCTACACCCCTCCCCCTCTCTGCCATCCTCTGGCGCCTCGAAGTAGTGTGCTCAGCGGCGGGCGCAGAAACATGGTCGGTACGCGTTCTGATATGTCGTTCTGTAGATGCGCCTTGAGCACCGCGGTGAACACTGCGCTGTGGATATCGACGAACGGCGCGGTTTGGCGAGGGTGGGGTGGTATTGTGAGAGCGATGCAAGAGCAACTTCGCTCGTCGTCAATGCACACTCAAGGTGCTTCTTTGCCAGTGGGCGCCGCGCTTCTTCAAGCACGCGGTGACTGTTCAAGTCGATCAGGGCAGGTCTTCGCTGACTTTGTCGCGTGTAGCTCAAATTCAGGGGAAGAGTATCGAGCTGTTTTGTCGCAGGGTGTCGGCGACGAGGGGATGGGGCAGAGCTTAGCGGCGCCAGCGGGGTCGTGGGTCTGGGTTAGGGAACCATCTGTTCTGGTCGTTGCGGAGCATTGCTTGCATTGGTATGGCTAGTTTCACTCGTCCGTAGTGCCATCGTCAAGCATTGTCGGCTGCATGTGTCATTGAAGGAGAGACAGCGCGGAAGACGGTTGTGCGCCGACATCCGCACAACACCGCTGCGTCCTCGTCCCCCCTCACCGCCTGCGACAGCCGGTGGGTGCGCCCTTGATGATTGGACGACTGCTGACATAGCCAGATGCAGAACTTGACTGCCAGAGACAATGCATAGATATCGTCCACGACGAGGCCGTAGTGCGCCGGCGGCGCCTGAGAAAATGGATGCCGCCGCCGTGCTGACTGGAATCGCATGGGATTCAGCGAAGCTGCGGTGCCTCGTTAGCGAGCATTCGCGCTGTCTTTGAGATGAATAAAAACATACATTGTAGTTGGTAGATAGCAAGTGCGACAGCAGCGCGCCAGGATGGGCAGGAAACATCCCCCACAACCCTCCCGCCCTCCCTTGCATCGTACCCTCTGCCACGCCTGGATGTCTATGCCTCCTCCTAAACCAATTGACCCGTACGTGCTGCCATGACACACTGTTTGCGCCTACGCAAAGTTGACAACGCTTCGACGATGGGTGGCATACCGATGTGCATGGAGAAGTGTGCGAAGAGGGCGAGGGGGGTGGGGTATCGTCGACGCCGAAAGGAGGGGTGGGTGACACAGACGACGACGGCGACGAATGCAGGGTCAGGTCGCGCCGTATACAACGAAGGGAGTGTTGGAAGGGATCATTGCTGACGAAGGAAAGGGTTGAGGGTATCGCGGACGGCGAAGAAGTGCGGGGAAGCGGATGGAATGGGTGGAAGTCGAGGGAGCCTCGAACGCCTTCGTGTATATGTGAGAGTCGGGTCGTCGAAAGCGATTCGCCTGCGATTAATCTTCTTGCAGCAGGTGAGTGTTGGCGCGAGAGACCGGCGTGCAGCAGATGCGATGGCCGTGGAGGTCGAGGTAAGAGCCAAGCAGCGGCTAGCCAAAAATGGAAGTATGAATCCAACTGCTCGTCAGCGCGCCAGCACCGGCCCGCTGTATGACCTCTATCTCTCACATGCGCCACGATTAATTCATCCGCTCAAAAATGCTCATTGTTGCATGTAAATTAATAAACTCGATAATGTGATGTTTGAAAGCACGATAGCACTCAAAATAAACTCTGCGCGGATATAAGTAATTCACCGCCACCCAGAGTTATCACCGCAAGGTAAAGTAAGTACACCCAGACGGCGTCGACATTCGTTTAGCCTGAGGCACACACCACTTGACCGCTTTCTCGTCGACGTGAGTAGCAAGATTATTGAGGCGGGCTCTTTTCTTTGAAGGGTCGCCCATAACCTAACCCAAGAAGAACACATTACACCTTTTTAAAATACGATTGTCTTACCTACTTGATTTCAAACAGAATGTCAGTGCTGCGAGAAGGGTTTACCTTGTTTACCTGAAAGAACAATGGTGATAATTCTCGCTTTTCACGACCGGCGTCCAAGGATGACAGCGGCGCAGACTTGAACGCCGGCGAGAACCTAGGGAACGAGGTGTAACAGTCGAGCGCATTCACAGCATCAATCACGTTCAACTCGTCGCGAACGCCAGTGGCATATTCTAGCAGGGATATCCACTTCAAACAATGCGCACGGAACACACTTGCGACCCATCTTCGAGGCAGAGGTCATTTTCGTCGACTCTCTGCTTAATGATTTCACCACATTCCCGTGACAAGTCGCTCGTCAGGTGGTGCCGCCTTGTGTTTAGCTCAGAAAGGTCTTGTCTCCCCTGGCAATTAAGGGGCGCGCTGCGGAGGCTATGTCATAGCGCAGCGAGTCAAGCGGGTTTGTGATGCTGGCGAAGGGTCACGAGTACCTACTTCGCCTTCTAATATTTATTCTAATTTTCTGTTTCTACTATTGATAGTCCACTGGCGCCCAAAGCACCTGGAGCGATTGTGCTTTTTATTAAACAATATGTGTACATTAAAATTTTGCATATCCAGCGTTCTGAGTAGGCCGGTGCGCAATTCTGCGCCGAAAAAAAAACAGGGAATGGCGTATAGCAGCCGAACGTGCTCTCGTATGGTGGTCCGTTTGCACAAAAAATAAACGCGCATACATATAGACAAAATCACCGCTGATATAAAAAAAATAGAAAAATATATATAACTTTTTGCCCCCACCTATAGTTATTTTCTTGCCGCTCAAATGATTTTTCCTCCCGAAGATAAAACTTTGGCGCGCGCTTATAGAATATTTTTGTGCGTAGATGAAATTTTGGGATGCACTTATAGATTTTACAAGCGCTCATGTTTAGTTTCTCTGAAATAATAGAGAACTTAGGAGCGCGCTTATAGAATTAAAGGGCGCACATATAAAACTCTGGTTGAAGTCGAGTGCGCGCATAGATGGCTGCCGCAAGCCCAATTGCACGGCCATCACGGCCATCAGAGATACTTCGGCTGTTTCGGCAGTGAAGTTCACACGCTGCGCAAATAGCAAGCCCGGGCGACGCTGCAACGCGCACCGCTACCGCATCTCCACTTGTTTCAATACACGATTCAATTCTTTACAGCTACTGTTTGACCATTGTTATAATTATTGACTAGCTCTGATGACGAGAACAAATTATATAATGGGATAAATATTCGATGTTTAATACAGGGAGCTGAGTATACTGTCTTGTACAGCCTCGAGTTGGCCTCGAGCGCACTCGGGCTTCCACTTAGGTTTGCATAAAGCGAGAGTTCCATTGCTGAAGCTGACGAATTTTCCCTGATGGCCGTGATGGCCGTGAAATTTGGCTTGCGGCAACTTTCTATGCGCGCACTTGAGTTTAACTCGAGTTTTATATGTGCGCACTAAAATTCAATAAGCGCACTGCAGAGTTCTCTATGCGCGCAGTATAATTAAATATGTGCTTTCATAAATTCTGTATGCGCGCCCTAAATTTCTGTATGCGCAAATGAAAATTCTATATGCGCACGGCAATATTCTTTCAGCGCGCAGTAAAATTTCATCTGTGGAAGAAAAAACTATATAACGGGGAAGAAAAACACTATATAAGGGCGGAAAAAGTTTTATATATTTTTCCATTTTCTTTATATTGCCGTTGATTTTGTCTATATGTATGCGCGGTTATTTTTTGTGCAAACGGACCACCATAGCTCTCGACGTGGATGGGTGATTAAAGACAGTCGACAATGCAGGCCGCGTGGGTGCGCGCACACTATCCTTGTACATTGAATGTTTGGTTTAATTTTTATACATTGTACTAATGAGTGCGGTGCAGTATAGGAATAATTTGGGGTACACTCCTTACTGTTTAATGAAAATGCCATCGAGAACGGCGATGAAATATTTGGGTCAGACTATATATTTCAAGTAAATGAGCGCCGACGCAACGGCGGCTCATCATTGATCCAGATGAAGGGTTTAGTGCGCTCTCCGACTGTTTCGATCTCGGCTCGTAGTTGTCTAGCACCGCGTTGCGCATGTGCACTAGTCACCTGAATCGTCGACTGTATAATTTTTTGTGTCTTGTGGGCATATTGGATATACACTGCGACGGAGTTTCTGTCCCTCCGACGCATCTCACAATAACTTGATTAGTTCTATAAATTAACGCGCGAGAGACTATTCCCCCTGCTATTGACCATTCAAGACGTCTATCTACGGGTACAGAAAAAGTTAGAATTTTTTACTCTACCGATGTGGCGATATGCAATAAATCCATAGGGACTTTGATTAAATATACTATGGTCAAGGAAATTATTTATATCTTGCTCAGTGGGTGACTTTCCGCAAGCCTTTTCAATAAACTATTCCAACATAAATGGGCTCGGAGATTGAAAGATTATATTTAATCTTATAATCTATTCAAATTTGCCATCCGTAAGGTTTTTATTTGAGCGTAGAATAAAATATGTACGGATACCTCCGAGATCATTTTGAGCCCTATTACCCAGCGGTGTTTGATCACAACTTGGCAGTAATAAATGAAATTTATTAACCTGACGTATACAGACCATGCCAGAGCAATCCGATCACTGAGCTTGAGAACAGAGGCTAGGGGTGAGTTATATCAGCGAAAAGATAGGCTGAGTGGGGTATATTGAGGGGGGAAGATGGCAAGCAAGGGCGAGGCAGCGCGTCACGACGATTGGAATGGACGAGCAGCCGGCGTGGGAAATATTCTGGGTGTTGCCGATGTCCAAAAAGGGTTGAATCGGTCGAGTTTGCGTCGAGTTCTGTTTATTCTGCCACAGATTTAATCTATTCATGGGTGGTTGACCCTCTCTACAGATTTAATCTATTCGAGGGTGGTTCAAAATATTCTGCGCTCTCCACCTTCCTAATCCGGCTCGGCATCACGGCAGAGACCCTTAATTTATGATAATCTTTTATGTTTCGCTTGCGGAAAGTCACCCAGTTTTCGATTTTATCGAAAAATACAATAACCATTTTATAATCTACGTACAAGATACCCATATGTAGAAAATTGAATTGTTTCGTCGAACAACACCAGAGTTTTTTTGTCGAATTACCTTGTGCACCCCAAGTGCGCGTCCCACCGCCGGCGCACTGATTGTTCCCGCACAAGCGCCGTCAAACATTCTGGGTGCTTGAATACAGTGTCACATAGCACAACCAGGCGGCGGTAGGTTATCCCAGCATGAGTGGAGACGGGAAGGTGGAGCTGAGCGCCATGTCCCGCAGGGTCCTCGCCGCTTCGTGTGCGCGTCGTCGATTCTACCCGACATGTGACACGGGCGCAAAGAGGCCTCAGGGTGACTACCTTGGGTCGGCGGTCACGAAACGGATATGTAGCTCACTCTGGATATGAAACATGATGCATGATGCATGATGCATGAAGCCGCGTTCGTCGATCATGGGAACTCGGCAGCGCTTCGACGATGGGCAGGACGGGTTAGAGAGTGCGTTCGGTTTCCGTGAGGAAATGCGCGACTCGTAGGGTACCCAGTGTTGCCGCTGCCTGCCGTTGAAAAATCGTGAATGTGTTTCTGCAGCGGCAGTATGTACATAAAGTGCCGACCTTGCGCCAAGGCCCGTGAAACACCGACTGCGAAGCCAATACCTGCAGTACCGCTCGGAGAGGCGGGGAGGTTCCAGTGCAAAGAGGAGATGGTGGGAGAGGCTGGTGGGGAGAGCCGCCGGCGACGAAGGGTCTAGTGGAGGGAACCGTCGGCAACGAAGAGTTGGGTGGAGGCAATTGGCGATGATGAAGGCATGGGTGTGATCATCGTTGACAAAGAGATTGGCGCAGGCGATTGGCGATGATGGAGGCATTGGTTGGATCGTCAACAATGGAGAGAGGGCTTGGATCAGCGGCGACGAAGGGATGGGCAAAGAGGGTCGTCGACGATAAAGGGACTGGGCGAGTGAAAATGGAGGATCCGGATGAGTTCCGGGCAGACACGGTGGGCAGAACCAGAGAATTTAACTTACACATTCATTATCCACGTAAGGAAGAACAGTTTGTGTAGTGGAATGGCCTGTTCGCGATGTACGGGGTATCGATAGGTGTTCCTCGTTTGATGGGTCGCTTGGACCCTTGTTCACTCGTTCGTCGCGCAGTCAGCCGTTCTGCCATTCGCTTGGTGGGCCGGTCGGTTGTTTTGAAATAGAATGCGCGGTATTAGATGATGTGGTGCTAATCGACGCCTCATTCATCGCCACCGGGGGCGGTCGGCAGTTGAAAATGAACAGCGTCTTACAGGAATTGCGATGTACACACGTTGAGAGGAAAGTAGCACGGGAGGAGTCGGCGGCGGATCAGAGGACGGAAACAGGCATGGGTGGACATTGACATAGCTGCGATGATCAGCGGCGAGTGCACCGATCTGCTGTTGAAACAAGAAATTCAATGGGATATGGTGTGGTAGGGTGGGATTGGTCATTCGCGCTGGAAGTCAAAGAATTGCGACCGATGCGGATCGCTCCGTCTTTTTCGGCGCTGCTTGTTGGCGGTTGGTCGAGGCGACGGAAGAAGGCGCACCGGGCCTGATGGTGGTATAAGGCAAGAGGATTGCCAAACAGTTCGGCGGGGAGATCGCGCACACAGCTTGGCTATTTTTAGCGCCGATTTCACCTCTCGCGCCCAGCGCGGGCTCTACCGCTTTCTTGTGCAGAAAGCAGAAAATGGTAGTATATATTATAAAGAGCAGATCAATTTTTGCAGCGAGAAATACAAAAAACTTGCTACTGCAGCGACGACACTCCTGTTCTGAGCATCTGAGCAACCTCCCTCGGTCGCGATCCAAGTAAGCGAGATAACATAAACTTTGAACAAAAACGTGTGCGTGTATATTTATGATAGATTGAGTTAGAAAGTGCGTCGTACTTTGCGGTCTCATTTTTGTCATGACCGCCGGCGATGAGTCAACAAAATGTTTGATATATGCTGTACCCTCACAATTGCTTCAGTAGTGCGGCGTTTCGCTGGTGCACAGTCGTTAATTTGGCGCAAATAAATTAGACAAAGGGTTAACAAGTACCATTTCGTCGGTTGACGATGGGTACTGCAAATTTTTCGACTTTCTAAATTGGAGTGTGAATTTTGCGCACGCCGAATTACTTGCACGCCAACTAAAAAACAAAATACTTGTATGTATATACAAACACTGCCTGATTAATAGGTAAACCATTAGCGCCGCGCATAAGAACTGTGCATAGCACTGGCTTATATTCCGGCCACCAGAGAGTAAATCAAGTTCAATTGCTAATTTTTGCACAGATGAAATGTGGTCGGTAGAGCAGCGTCACATCTGTATAATACTTTTGACTGCATTCCTTTCGGTCGCTATGTGCCGCCGTCCCGTCCACGCACTCCCCGCGCACAACACCTCCCGTCTCGCATCCCCAGCATCCCACGCGCTCACAACTCCCCGCGCTCTCCGCCCCGCTGAACGCCGTCCCATCCCCATCATCCGCGTGCCCTCTTCGATCCGTACCCACAGCTCTCCCCATCCCGACCCTGCTCCCTCTGCAGCGCGCGTTCTACCACACCACGTGCCCGCTTTCGCTCGCATTCCACGTTCTGCATTATTATATTTTCCGCGAGAGGTGGACGGCCCGCCGATCCGGCGGAGTCTTAAAAGACTTGGCCGCGCCGGCATGTTCAAACCCTTCCTCCCACCATCCCTCTTCCCTTCCGCGACGTGTCCCACCTTCCGCATGCGGCCTCCATCGCGCCAATGCGCCCGCGCGTACACCTCCCACGCGCCGCGACGCCTGCACTCATAAACTGCACATCACTGCCCCTCCATCAGTCGCTGCGGTCCCCACGTGCGTGCACACAACGACGCGAGGCCTCCGCCCCACCCAATGTCGTTTTCCGTGGAAGGGTGACATGTCCCTGGTTTTTAATACGTCGGTAACGCCTAAATTCGCGGAAAAATCGGACTTACGGCATTGTTCTAGGGCGCGCTGTTCGCGGATCTCGGGCGCTGTGCGGCCGCGCGCATGTCGACTGACATCCAGAACGCGGCTTGACGCGATTGCTGCCCTGGTGCGCGATAGCAGTCATATGAAGATGTTCGTACTTCGGGCGCGCACCCGGCGACGCCTGGGACACGTATAAGGTGAGGGCGGCGCATATTTGTCAAAATAATGGCTGACCTACTGCATCAGGCAAGTTTTTCGACATCCAAAGCGCACGCTGCCTCACGAACAACGCACGCAACCAAGGTCTGCGCGTTGAGAGTGCATTGCAGGGACACTCTAGCTGTCACATGGAATGGATGCACTTATCGATCCGTCCACGCCCATGGGCACCCCGGGGCGCAGGCACCCAGCACGCATGTTCGCGTCCCTCGGGCGTCGTGTGCGCTGCGTAGAACGGTCAGCAGAGTGTAGCGCCCATCTGGGATGTCTGCGCACCGTCCTGAAGTCCATGTCCGTCATCAGCGGCATAGGACGCTGAATTGACTCTGGCGTCTGCTGAGTGTGCCACGTCGACCTCGACACGTGTGGTGATACTCAGCCTGCTGACGCATCGGACGCGCGGAGGGACAAGGCGAGAGCGTAGACGCGCGTTCGGCGACACGGGGGACGTCCCAACTGCTGTCTGTGTTCTCGAGCGCGTCAGTTGGGGTTAAGGCATAGGATGACGGTATGTACCTGTTCCCATTGTCGTGCCTGTGTTTCTCACTCCCTTCCGCTGTGCGACCATCACCGTGGCCACATTTTAGGCAATTCTTCAGCCTGGAAGGCACGCGTCAAGTTTGTGCACTAACTGGGGCAGTCAGCAGTGGGACAGCTGATAAAATATGGTGTATACCTCCTCCAGCGTGGTGTGGTGCATGCTGACCGATGCTCACAGCCCTGTTTACCCGCCGTTGACGCGTCCCTGTAGGCGTCCATGTCGCCGCCGCCTTGTCAAATCTGTGTCCGCGCAGAGGGCACTCACCAGTGCGTCGTTGTTGTCACGTCTTCGTGGCTTCTAGACGTCGGGTAGGCGCAAATAAGGGGCGCTGGGCGGCGAGGCGCAGATGGCGCTCACCTGGGTGAGTAGTCGTCTTGGGGTGTCGTGGCGGGGCTGAAAACGATGAGCGCAGGAGGAGGAGGGGAGTGGAGGTTTTCTGACGTAGTTTACCTGTTTCTGTCTGAGGCTACTTGTGATCCTCTTTGTAGACCCGACACCGCTCTTCTGCGCGTCTAATGAGAAGCCAGGGACCCCCAGCTCCATTGTGAGCGGTACACACGCGCACGGAATCTGGCGGGGCATCGTCTATGTTATCAAGCGCACGCCGCGACCCTGAAGCGAAGCGAAGGAGAATTGGACATGCCGCGAATGCGAATGTTGCGATCCACATCCTTCCCGCCGAAATTCACCACCAAACCACACGAGGAACACCCACACTGAGAACATGCGCGCTATTAGCTTCATGACGTGAATGCATGTCTGTTTATGCTCTATACGGGGCGCTCATGGTGTGCGGGTGATAGTATGGACATGAGGTGGCATCTTTCTATTAGATGGCGGGTGGATGGGTGTAGGTTATTTAATGAGAGCGACCGACGAAAGCAGTGAAAATGTGATGCAGGGAGGTTAGGCGGGAAAACTAGGAATTCGGATTATATCTGGGTGGTGGTATTATGCTTTTCTGCCTTATAGCAGCTCGCTCCTGGAGCAAAAGAGCATTCTCGGCTTCTAGTCCTCTGGCCCTATTAGCCTCATGGTCAGCGCGAGCGGTTTCATGATTAGCGCGAGCGGTTTCATGATTAGCATGAGCGTTCACTGTTGCAAGTTGGTTTGCAGACAATAGTCGTGAGAGTATTATTTTTCTGAAAATAATAATATATCACGTACTTCGATCGCCTTAGTCAGAGCCTGCACACATTGAAAGTTAAAACTGATTCTCCAAACAAGAAAAACAATAGAACATACTAGATTCCTAAAGTGCTCCAGCATGGCTCTCTCTGAACTCAGCATGCCCGAGTCTAGATGCCCAACGTTCGGAGAGATACTGGATGTGTTAACACATGGTATGTCCCGTACGCCCCGCCCCCACCGCGACTACACGCTACCGCGTACCCGTCGCCGCCCGTGCGCCTCGTCACACCAACAATGTAGCCCTCAGTGTCGGCTCTTGGCGCCGCGTCGCCGCCTGCGCCTAAGCGCGCTTGTATAATCCACGAACCAAACGAATTGTAACGTCGAACTCTTTCTAAGTCTTTTTGTATTGTTCCCCGTACCTACTGTATTTCTAGCTCGTCTTTTGTATCTTCGCTTTCTCTGGTCTTGGACCGTACCGCCGTGCATGTACTTCTTTCCCTTGATTAGTGTGTGATCTTGCTTCTCGTGTATTACCCTAAATGATATTTTTTCTCTACTCGGACGATGTCTTTCACGATGTAAAGCTACCCCTGGCACGTAACGTATATTAATCTCGCTGTGTTGATAAGCTAAATGTCTTTTGAACTCTCCAGCATCTGCGAGACTCACCTGAGTGGCGTGAAGCGCGAGGACAGATCGTGAATATACGTAAGTCTTGTAATGTTGATGTCCATTAATGACTACAAATACTGTTCTATAGGTTGGCTGATATGTCCCCCGCAGTACATCATTTTAGTCACCTATCTATCTTATATCGTGCTTATCATGGTTTTCTTTATGTTAGATCGTGCGCCCTGACTGCGCAGCGCCTTCAAGTCCCTCGTTCTGTAGTCTAAGTACGCCACCAACAGCATCTGTCGGCAGTCCCTCCAGTCGACCCTCGCAGATCAAGAACACCGTCTTCCCTGCATACCGCACGGGCGCCTCTGGCCTAAGCCGGTGGCATATGAGCGCCCGCAGCGCGCTTTCGGTCTAGGGACCACGACGGCACCCTCTCCTTACTTCGTATATCCGTTGTTCGATGCCCGCTGGGATGCGCGCTGTGGAATGCTGCCTATCCGGCCCTTGTTGACGTGCGCTCTGTCTTCTTGCTCGTCCGCCGCAGCTGCTATACGCCTCAGGCCAGATTGCGGGCTGGATAAATGCCTCATGGCGCGCTGCGCGGGGCTAAGTATCTGCGTACGTACGCCTTGCGCGCATCTCGGTGCTGCGGAGTCGTTAGGCGCCTGTCACGCGTAGTTTGGCCATTACAATTAGGCCCGACCGCTTCGACTCCGCTCGCCGGTCTCGTCGTGCCGCTCGCGCGAATTAATTTCTGGGACGCTTCGGCTACTGGGTTTCACCTGCTATGCAGTACCCGTTCGACACGCTGAGCGTTCTGCGTGACGGGAACAGAAACTTAAAACTTGAAAAGCTCGCGCTGACCCTGCCTGTTGTTCAAACCTTTGCCTCTACGCTGGAGTCTTTCGTTGTTTTACGGACATAGGATCTTGATCGCTCCAGATACAAATATTTTCCAGCAGGAAGGAGACTTCTCACAACCCCAGGTGCGTTGCTCTTGCGCTGGGGAGGGAACGACATCTGAGAGTGCGGCAATGTCAACCCGTCGTGCCCGTGGCCAGTCACGCTGCAGATGGATGTCGCGCGCAGCGCCCAGAGGCTATTTCTGGCTGTGATACACGACGATTGACTCTCATACATAAACAGTAAACTACGTACATCATGTCGCTCGTGATGCGCGCTTATGCATTTTGCACCCCGAATTCTTCGAAGCTGCGATCACCTCGATTTAACGGCGCATTCCATATCATGGGCGCACTCGGGCGAGGCTGTTAAAAATGGACGCCATCTATATGCACGTAGTATAAATATATGGCTTCGTTGTTTCATCATACTTCTCGCCGCGTTGTAACTTGCTTGAGCGCGGCGAGCAGTGCTCGCCGAGGACGCCGCCCGCTGCATCATCATCGAGCTTCGCGCTGACGAACGCCGCCATGTGAGACGCGAATCGGGCCACCTTCGAAGCTTCGCCGCTGCAAGCGCTCCGACGTGCCTTCCTCGTCCACGGAATGCGCCCTCCCGCTTGCACAACGGCGCAGGACACACCTGCCTCTCCCTTCGCGCGATTTGACCTTCTCCACGAACGCTGCCGCGTGGTTTTCAATAGAAGATCGCGCCAGAGCAGTTCGTGCAGCGCGAGGTGTGTATATTATGCACATTGTCAAGTAGACGAGTTTCGCGAATATTAGCTATATACTTTGCGCTCCCCTATGCGTCCGTTAGTTCACATACTACATAATAAAAATTAGATCCTCATACGTCTTCGGCTCCGGCTTCTGATCTAAGGCATCTCCCCGCACTCCCAGTGATTTGACACGTTCTACAAGGCGCGCTCGCACTGTAAACCACAATACTGATCAGCGTCGATTCCGAACAGACATCAAATAACGTACGTATTGTCCACCATATACCCTATATCCAGCACCGAAACGCGCCCCAGGTGGCTATGCCTTCTCATTTGGTAGCTTCAGTTTTCATCTCAGCATGATTCACCGATACAGAGGGAGCGCGCGGTGGAATCAAGCCTCGACGGTGCCAGCGGGTCCATTTTGAACGGCGGGGGCACCTGAAATGCGCAGTTCCCAATGCTGATATCACGATTGAAGGGCGCCGCGAATTCGATGCACACCTCGCGCGCTGTCGACGACGAGGATGAGCGGCGGTCTCACAGACGTAACCGCGTCTTCTCCCATCCGTAACGAACGTCCACCCCCCGCGTCCAAAGCAAAAACACACACCCCCCCCCTATGCTCCACGTGTGCAACGCCGCAAGCGTCTCCGCCGCCGGTGGTGTCCAGCGCTGCACCGCGGCGGGGGTGATGACGGCGGGGGCGAGGAGCCTGCGGATGCTTGTTAACATCAAGATAAGATAAAGTAGACGGAGAATGCGGGAAGCGTGCCTGTGCGCGATGGTCTTTCCACGGCATAACATGACAGTAAAATCTTCGACCCCACGCGGCCCCGCGCCTGGTCACCGTCTCCGCACTGTGCGGGCGACAGCCGTGCCGTCCATGTCGCTCGATATCCAGGCACGGTTCACAGTCGTCCACCTTGACAAGTCATGTCCGACTCGCCGGGGAATTCGGGAATTGCCTCGGCCGTCCAGCGACTATGAAATGCGCGCGAGGCATGCGCCCTTCGGTGCTGCACAATGATGTCCGCGATCTGTCGGAATACGCGGTGAGTTCTGCCGTCCGTGACGCTGCTTGAGACAGAGCACCTGCATCCTTGGCTGATGATGACGCTCGCGCAGCCGTAACCATTGACAGAAGATCTACATAGAGGGATTAGATAATTTTCTGGGAATTAAAGGGCGGTAGACGCGCGGGAGCGTATCTCAGATAAGAATACCGATGCTCAGCGCATAGCAAGAGATGAACCCGAAACCAGTTCAGCGAGGCGGTCCAAGTTCATGTGCAGTAAGCGGTCAGCGCACCAGTATTTGAGTATCTGGCCATCCCAGACGATTCCAGTCCACCGCCGCCCTCCTATGCAAGCGAGTAGAAAGATGCTGGTACCTGGGTGACGCGTGAAGGCAAATCCACAAGTCAAAGTCTGTGTTCAGAATGGATAAGGAGGAAAGCGAAGACAACACGTACATTCGCGTTGAGCGCGCCCGTAATTTCAACACGGACACGTGTCCAGGCCTACTCGCGCCAGTGCGCGAGCTAAATATAGCGTAATCGCATGAACTTAGCATGAACCCGGACACCAACCGGACACTAGCGGCTCGCGATTCGAGTCTACTGACAATCAGTCTTATTCGATCCCATCAAATGAAGGTACAAGAAGCTTTCAAGAAGCTGCAGGAAGAGCAGGTCCCTGCTAAGAGGAGGCTAAGTAAAAAATACATTTAGATATTTGTGTCAGCCTGCTATGTGTTTTACCACGAAGTTATCACGGCCGGGATTTCGGAACTTAACGGCGCAACCGGCCTCATGTTCGTGACATGGCACCTCGCCGCCGTCCAACCCAACTTCGAGTTCCCTGTCGCTGTCCAGTGGCGACTCACTTATTCGAGCGATGCAGCGAACCTCTCTTCACACTCGACCAGAGATTCACCACGGCGCCTTGGCACCAACTACCAACAAGTCGTGCTGTGGATCCTGCTTGCGAGCTATGAATGAGGCAGAGTGGCTGAGAGCGACGGAGTTGAGCGAAGGGGCACTTGAGTCAAGGATGGATGTAGAGGTGTGTCGCTATAAAGCCTGTCCCTTCTGTGTGCTCACTACTAAGACACCCTCAAGTTTCCTGCAAAATCCCTTCTAAACATATACGTTCCCAACTCCCAATGGCACCCGTTCGACGCCAACCTACCATTCGCCGTCCTTCTAATCCCTTTCTCATCACTCAAATATTTCTTATACCAGCTCTTCCTCTTTTCAACCAAGGCCAGCGCTCTCTCGACGGCTTCGAGTTCTGCACAATGAACTCCAGCAACACAATGCTAACGAAGACATGGTCTCCTACGACGTTGCAATGGATGGTTGGGTCCCGTGGACGCGGTATGACGGTATTAACTTGTTGGATTCATTATAAAGACTCAAAGTGTTTGTTTTCTAGCCCAGTTCGTGTTCTCCAGAGTGGCGCCCTCACCGATGTGGCTGCCTCAGGTTTTGAGAGCATGAGTGCTACCGGTTCTGACCGTTATGAACCGCCTCATTGCCCTCATGCCGCCGACACCTCCAAAGGTGAACGGTACTCGAGGATGGAGCTCTGCCTTCGCCGTAAATACCAAGGTCAAACCATGGATTTCTTCCAAGTCCCCCGTACCTCGCATATTTGCCCGTTTATTGGTACGTGACCTCTACTTCTCGTCGAACGCCAATGTATTTACCGTTCGTTCAGGCATTGTCCCCCCCCTTCAACCTCCTCAGGTGCTTTACACGCAGGAAGAGATTGACGAGCATTCTAGTGAGATATTTCATGAGTGATGTGCGCAAAGTCACGGTGCTAATAATGAATATTAGTGCTGTACAGTCCTGAGGAAGCAGCGGAATTGCGAGACATTCATCTAAACTGTACGTCCAGTTGCATTTCTTCGCACATAAGTGACATATTTGCTCACTAATATCGTTGCAGATGATCGTGACTTTTTGCAAGCCTTCGACTCGACCAGTCCCTCCAAGGCATCGACCTCGAGCATTACCGAGGTGGAAGACATGCTCGCCTTCAACCCGAGCTCACGCTCTTCGATGACATCCTCCTCCCCGCTCTACTCCTCTCCAGTCACCAGTGCCTTGCAACGTCGACGCCTCTTTGCCTCTGCACCCCACAGAAATGACCCAAGGAAGCTAGGGTACAACCCGCGCATGCTCCCAGACCTTTCCTTTGGAGAGGACATGCGGCCGCTGCCCAGGCCTATTGCGCGCTCAGCTGAAAGAGCTGCATCTTTCTTCAATGATGAGGTAGCTGCTGCGCGCCGAAACTCAGGTATGGAGCAGTTATTTATAAACGCTTACCCTGTTATACTGAAAGATACCATTGTGTAGATATCGTGCTAATGACCAAGCTTGATTGCGATGAAGGATTGGGGGTCTATCGCGGTAAGTACTCATGGCTGTGGAGGCTTGGTATCGCAGCTGACGACCTGATAGCCCACCCTGATGATCATCCTGCATGGGATGCCATCCACACGGCCCTTACCCTCCAGCCGTACGACGCGCGGATGTACCCAAGCTGCACAAACCGGACATTTCAGAATCTTGGGTTCCTCGACACCAGCCTCGGTCGTGTCATTCGCGAGTTCAACTCCACGTTGGGAATACCCGAGGGCACACTCCGCGCTCTCAAGGAAGTTGCAGTCAAATGCGACTCGTGCTACTGTATGTATTCCCCGGAAGGCTATAACGCTCATGTAAGAGACAAGAAGTGTGCAAATTCGACCTTCTCCCGAGAAAGTAAGTTGCATCGTATTACATTCAAGTTAATGTCTGTCACTTACTAAAGACATGGTTTGTTTGTCCCGCTTCCGTTCTGTGCCCCGCGCGTCGCCCGCTCGCTAATTTCGATCGCTGCATCACGTGTCGCAGCCCGTCCCGTAGCACTCTGCGGCAGAGGCGCTGGTGCTGAACGCTGAGCGTCTGTCCGCCGCGGCTCGCGACTTTCAACGGTACAAATAAAAGATGATTCAGAGATCCCGGAAAAGTATTTCCGGAGCATAATCGTTCAAAATCGCCGGGATACCAACACTCCGCCCAAACTCCTTGGCCCACCTTTTCACAGATTAATGATGTATCGTAGTTTATCCACAATTAGTACTTACTGAATACATTTCACACTGATCTCTGCAAGATCTCTGCCGGATTTTTTAATCACATATGACCCAAATATGACCTGGATTCTGCAGCGCGGTCATGTGACTTGAGAGCGGATCGCGCTAATAGAACTATGACCCCCACTTGACCCCCACCCATATTTTGTCGCAACTATTCTCTTTCCGCTACTTCCACGTAAAGTGTGTTACCATCCCTTTAAAATAATGGAGTAAGCCCCATAAGTCTGGCTTTCGAAACCGGCGTATGCTCAGTTGTTCGGTGATATAGTTTCAGCAACCTCGCAATGATATTGAAGCCTGCCGCAAACCTTTGCTTAGATTGGGCTGTCACCCTCATCGGAAAAAAGTTAAATGGACCGGAGCTCTTAATGTCAGTCGTCTTTGCACCTTACACTGTCTAAGCACTTCCATTTGAAAGTGAGATTCAAACCTTGAACTGCAGGGAACAATTTGGGCCGGAAGCCGAGAAGCTCGCTGATGACGAAAAAGAGATGCTATTGAATATTTTCCGCAAAGATCATCTATCTGCTAGTAAGAGCCCATTGTTATGGGTAGTGTCTCAGTCCATCTGACCTGTTGACTAGATTTGAATGATCCGACCGTAATCGCAGAGTCCATCGAAGACATTGTAGACCATGATGATGATGCGCAAGAAAGAGAATACCAAACACTGGCGGAAGCTATTGAAAAGCAGATAGATGAGACCCCTCCTTCCCAAGAAGAGCGCGAAGTTTTGGAAGGAATAATTCTGAATAGTGCGACAAGTGCAGGTATTGTGTTACCACTATTCAACTCATCTCGAAACTTCTGATGCATAGTTCTTTTGCTAACTAGCCACTAGCCACAATTCTTTGGAATATACGCAACTAGCAAGCCCACCCAATGTGCATCATGATCCACGTACGCGCCTCATTTCACTAAATTTCTGGCACCAGCTGAAGATGTACTTATGGTTTGGCATTCAGATAGTACGCCTAGACTGAGTAACTTTCCTTTGGTCCAACCGCAAAGCCGAGCACGCATTACTCGTTTCCTCAGTGATGAAGATACCGGCTCAGATGACGAAATTGAGAAGAATTGTGGCCTTAGTCAACCAGACTGGATGCGGGCTGGAAGTGATGACGAAGATCATGGTGGTAATATCATTCGAAGGCCACCACTGCCCATGTCGGATGATGTTCTAAGTTCTGGACTAAACACCACTCTCATACATTCCCACAACCCTCCTACACCTGACCGACCTCAACGACCACTTCGAAATCGCCGACGGCTTGCTTCCTCCACGAATGTTGCTCCAAAACCAACTGTAGAGGCCGAAAACACTTGGAGTACTATCCCAACACTTAGTCATACTCATACGGGACAAATTCCCAGCCAGCAGTTTACCCGCGGGACACAAATCACGCAGTATCAGTTTGGTGAAGAAGAGTATGATTGGCAGCAAGGCACTTCGGGCTCGGCAGAATTCATCGAAGTATTACAGGAAACAGATTGGGGGGAAAGGCTCATCACCACTCCATATCTCAAGTCCTTTGGATTATCTTTTAACACTGCCTACCAGATCATCATCTGTACTCCATGCGCCGAAGGGCTTCCGATCAGCTTTGTCCATACCCATCTCACCAACACGGATGCAGAAAGGACCAACATGGATTCCAGCGGTAAATGGAAATCGAGCAGCGTGGTCTATGATTCGGTGCATCCGTTGCCAACTTCTAAGGTTCCCCCAAACAAACAGTTCCGGCGTAAAATCTTGGATACACTTCAGGCAGCAGGCTTTACTGTTCGTGATGCAGGCATAGATGCCAACAATGCGGCAGGCCCGACACCTGCTTTGAGGTCAATACCACTTCCCGATATCCCCACCTCAGCATGCGGATTGCGCCGCCAAGTTTTAGGTCTACGGGTTTTTGCCAATGTTTGGAAGTGCGGGGTATGTGGCTTGATTCGAACAAACAAAGGTGGCATGTCATCACACATGTCGACGAACCATAGGGGTTTGCCTTCAAAGGCCAATTCAAAATTGGTCTATGCCCAAACTTTGTCGGAGGTTCGAGCCTGGAACCTTCATTTCGAAGTTTCGGAGGTCCCATCTGTCCTTGTTTCGGAGAGACAGCTTGGTTTAGATAATGGTGATCTGGACAGATCTGCCACCCTTGCGCTACTTCGGCAGAAAAAGGCATCTGCCTTGCGAGGGATCGAGGTAGTCCCTGACAAGGAGGTCCGAACAATCCCGCCTGTGTTCGTACGAACGGGCATTGACCAATACCTTTCACCATTCAATCGGAAGGTTTTGTACGAGACCTTTGTCCTGGTTGACCGCACACATCTCGACTATCTTCAACTCAGGCACATTCTGTTACCTATGTTTTCTCGAATTGTCGACTTGATGAAAACGGCCCCAACTCACCATGCTATATACACTAGCATTACCAACTGTACCCCGTGAGTTGGTGAATTCTCTCAAATGCACAATTTTGGCACTTATTGACCAAATTAGTGGCCAACCAAGGCAACGTCGGGCATTTGCTCCGCTCACAACACCCGTAGCCATAGCATCATATGGCCTGCTTCAGGTCAAACTTATCTGGGCACTTGTCAGGGCGTACCGCCTGAAAACGCATGGGCATCCAAAATTGAAGAAAACTTATAGCACGTTCTTCAAATTTGACAAAAAACAGCTGTCCGCTCTTGAAGCCATATCTGATGCACTGGAAGAAGGCTCACTAGGCGAGGATTTACTAGTCGACCTTCTTAATGCAGTCTATTTTCCTTCAAAAAACACAACAGCAGATTGCATCTTCAATTCGCCCGTAATCGCATTTATGGCCCTTTTATGTTTAAAGGAAGATGGTTCGTATAATAGCATCCATCTGATACCTCCTCCTATTTCCAAAATTCAATACTTAGTCCGTTCTTGGGCACTGCACACCTTCGACTCTTGGAAAAGACAGCTTAAACCTAACGACAATCAAGATGATTGGCTAGAGTGAGTTTCCTCCCTCTTTTCAGTTCATACGTGAGTGCTGATTCAAGCTGATTTTTATTTATGATTGACGTTTACAGGAAATGCAATCAGTTTTGCAAAAAATACCTCCAGGACCAGAATCTTGCCCCCTTTGCATCAGTTCGATTCATCATGCACCTGACAAGTATTGCCTCAAGAAGTACACCTCGTCCGGATTTCATTTGGTGGATGGATCAAACAGTCAAAGTGGGGGATCATTCTGTCGACGTCGACCAATTTGTCAAATTTATATCTGTCAAGATCAAGGAAACGGAGGATTTTGTCGAGAAGTCTGTCTTACTTGGGGCGCTCACTCTTTCTGAAGTCGAGGAAAAGTTCGCAATCTCCAGCATTAAGGATCCTACAGGTGACGAAGATGTGCTCGGCAATGGTGTGCTGTTTGATGCGCAAAATAACACGCTAGACAACCCAGAATCTGCTGAGCTTTTCCACGACATGTTCAAGAAGAAGATACTTGGACTGTCGCAAGATTCCAATGGCAACCTGAAGTTTGATCAAAAGCAAAGCATGGTTTGGATATCCGACATCGATAAAGCTCTGTCAGTTGTGCAGTCGCTGTGCCATATCACCCAAGGCCCAGGGCCTGGTCGTATGTCCGAGGAGTGCATCCATAGCCCCACCAACACGATGAATGGTGCAAGAAACTTTGTCTTCGATGAGCAGGAGGGAACTGGGGGTTTCCGCACTGGCTACAACAAGACTTCTTTCGTCGCCGACGATCAGAAAGTAATTTTTCGCCTGCTTCCATACTCCGTCTTCCGCCTCCTTTATGTTCTCATCCGCCTCATCCGACCAATCGAAATCACTGTCCTTCTTGACTTCATTGTCACTACCCAGGAAGACAGACAGAATTTAGTTGACACGTACAAGGGGCGTATCTGGGCATCGTGGGGGCAGCCATGGAGCGCAGTTGATTTATCGAGACAACTCCAAACTTTCATGTATGAGGGAACTGGTGCTAGGATTGGTGCCCGCTCTTATCGGCACTTAGCAATCGCGATCCAGCGCCACTTTCCTACTACCAGCTACAGCCGATACAATACCAAGAAAGATGCGGAAAATAGGGCCCTGGCTCAAGCAGCTGATCTCATGGCTGGGCACACTACAGAAGTGGCAGAGATGAACTATGCTCGCGAACCTGGAATCACAACTAGTCCAATTACGAAGGCACATTTTGTTCGTGTTTCTAAGGACTGGCATGCACTTTTGAAGATTCCAACAGCACCACCAGCTTGTTGAGCGCAGTATTGTCGTTGTCGTTGTCTGGCCCTTCTCCCCTCCACAGGATGCCTCCCCTCCAAACATGTTCCTGACTGAATACCTTTCCATAGTCACCTTTACCTAAACATACATCACATAACCTTGTAGATATTCATTGTGGTCCATGGATGTTTAGCACTACAGTTGCACTATCTTGTTGATATATACCTCATTCATCCTTCAAACTTACTGCATAGAGTTGTTCTTCTAAGTGTACCTTGATTTCGGGGTATTCTGTAAACAAAATGATGTGAGAATGAAATTTCGTAAGGGTACCATGATGAACTCATACCCACGAGTCTTCCACTTCTTTACGAAAACCTTCCAGTACTTTGTGACATTCTTGTCCTGAATCTCGGCCGCCAGCGCCCTTAACGAACTATAAGCTATAACTGGGACGAAAGGTGAACTAACACACCATCCGTAAGTCTTCATGGCTCTAATCAGTTGCTTGAAATCACGATGCCTCCAGTCAGGGAAGTTCTACTTCTGCGCGAGGTCGTCGTCTGAACATGTCTGTATCGATGAACTCCTGGGCCGCCAGCCGTTCCTGCTCCAAATCTTCCGGTGTGTCTTCCTCGGTCGACGGCATGAATACCATTGAGTCACTGGAGGTAGTGACTCAATGTAGCATATGCAACAAAGTAATTTGACGTACTTTATCAGCTGCCATTTCACGTTCTTGAAGCACCGCCAGCTCGTCAGGGAAGAACAGGGGGGTGAAGAACTGAAAGACATAAACTTGCTTCGTTTTCCCAATGCGATGGCCCCAAGCAATAGTCCTTGAGAATGTCCAGCACCCGACTTGTCTGGCTAAAGATGAGCAGCCGCAAGCCCTCCTCCTTCATGCTCACGAGCAGCTAGTCAAAGATAATCGTCTTTCCCAAGTTTTAGAGTCTAGACGAAGTGCTCAGTGGTACGGGTTCCTGCAAATGGGCAACGTAAGGATTCAGCACACGGTAATAACGAGAAGAATAATGATGAGGTGCATACAGCTCCGTCGAACAGGTCTGGGTGGCACGCCACTTTGCGCAGCTACACGACCATGTTAATGAGCTGTGTCTTGCCTTATTTCTTCCCAGTTAGGCCTGAGTAACATGATAAGAACCGAAAGGAGGTGGATGAATGGTTAAAATGAGAACCTACCACTAACGGCGTTGATATCCTTCTCCAGTACCGAGCGGTACCATTTGTGTTGCATCTCAGTTACGCCGACGTAGACGTTGATCGCCTTCTGTCAAATGATTGATGGGCAGCCAGCGAAAGTATGAAACGAAGATAGAAACCAACGTACAAGGCAACAAACATTTCTCGACATCGCAGTCTGAGGATTTTGTGTAGCCTCGACGACCTTCTTGCTCTTTTCCTCCTCGACAACCATCCCCATGCCCCTAGAATCATTATGCAAGAAGCTTTCTAAATTAACGTGGGGCAGATGAAGTTCAACAACGAGAACAGCCCCTTCAAGTTGTTCTGCAGCGCCCTCTCGAACTGAACGCTCTACGAGAGCATCAAGTCAACATTCTTGATCCCTGCTTCGTCGATGACTCGTTATACGCACCAATTGTTTGTTAACACCGTACAATCTCTTTTGAAGAACAAGAGCAATTGGATTGGTGTTGGATGAAATTGTCGTTTGGTTTCCAGGTAATTCCCGAATTCACAGCTCCGTTCACCCGTCGACAGCCCATATAATTAGCCTCTAGGCCCACTGCATGATATGCTACATTCCTCTTCGTTATCCGGAGCGCTTTCCCATCTGGATCGTTGGCTGGCGCATGTCAACGAATATCACTCGGTTCGAGAAGTCCTGTCGCTCGGCGATGCTGATGCGCAGAGAGATGCGCAGAGAGTCTGATTACACGTAATTCAGAGTTTCTGAGAGGTATGCACGTCATGGAATATGTGGGGTGCGTGGGGTCAGAGTGGGTGTGGAGATGGAGAGTCCGAAGGGCGGATGCACACGTGGAAAGTGCAGCAAAGATCTTCGGGATCGGTTTCAGAGGCATAAAGTGAGTAGCAGCTGTCCTGGCACCGCCGAAGCTGGGCATCGAACGGTAACACGGACGGGGAGCGCGAGGACGCGAGAACTCGGGGAGAGATCCCTTGATCTGGTCGTGTGGTGGTACAGGAGGCGGGAAGGAGAGTTAATGGGCGTCTAGTCACATGTCACATAATATGTCACGCTTCGTCCTCAGTTCTAATTCCGTCAACTGCAGAATGCCGGCGGCGGGCAAAGACATATGCGGCCCTGTCTCAGAGGCCCGGACGTCTCGAGTGTTGGTTAGACGCTGTTGACGCTGACTGGGGGATGACGTCGGCACGAGTGACCAAGCTGGAATAGGGCTGCCCAAGGATTGCCTGTGTCCTCCAGGCTCCGAGTCGAGAAAGGTATTGGACTCCGAGTCTATATCAAGTCATTAGCGCAATGTACATACATGTGATAGTAAATGCACCCAAGAACCGTACGCTAGGAGATCTGTTCTCAATTGGGGCGGCTCAAAGTCCAGAAAGTCCCGATCTCCGTAAGGGGTCATCTGCCTACCGATGATCGAGTTCATTGAGCAAACGATGAGCACTCTTCAGTCATAAGTCATGACTCTCGGGCCGCTGCGCCGGGTCGATTGCCATGCAAGTTGTTCATTGAAGTTCGCCCTCTTTCCTATTCTCAAATCCAGGGACAACATTTGGACAACATTTTGCATTTGCGACGCTAGCCTTGCACACAGCTGTGGGATGCGTGTAGCTTGCGCTTTTGTCAGAGGAAATGGCGCAGACCAGTGTATGAGCAAGACAACTTAGACAAGCGTGCCTTAGCCAGGTCGTTATATTGGAGAAAAACTCGCAGACGGGCGCTGTGCGTGAAAACGCTGTCTTATTTGGGACTCTGTTTTGACACTAGATACTCCATCTTCGTCGTCTCAACCTTCTCTTTCTCATGGTGGTGGACCTTATTATTGGGAATTAAAGTAGAAGTAGAAATATGATGTTATTCTTGAGAGTCTTACATCGGATATTCTTATGTACTGAAATCCACAAACGTAACTGCATTCATTCTCATCCCCTGATTTGCCCCTGATAGTCATCCGCATCGCGCTCACCGACATCCGGGCCGTCTTTGGGAATGGGGTCGATGACTCTAGACTGTACCCCTGGACTCACCTTCATCGAAGCGTACGTCCCGAAACTCGATGATCTGGTTTGGTGAGCCGACGATATCAAACGAGCGAGTCTCGTCGATTTCATGATATTCAAAGTGCGTACGTGAGCCTTGAGCGGCCAGCTGCAAGTGAGCGGAATGGTAAGTTCTTAATGCTGCCCGCGTACGGAACGCCGCCCAGTGTATTGCTCCAACCCGTCTACGCCCATCCCTATGGCCCTTCCCACCCGGTGCGCGGCTAAGTCGATCGGGATAATGGCGCCGTCTCATCCTCGAGTGCCTCATGATCCTCCTTCGGTACTTGAGTCGGTGCGAGGACGGAGTCCATCCACGTCGAGAGCCGTCGGGCTGGCTGGAACCTGTAAGGGGTGTTCGTTGCAGCGCCGCCCGCGCGCCGCCCGCCTATCCCATCCAGCGCCGCGGCGCGCGATCGCACGCTGAAATACGCTGCCAGATCTCTGGGGGATCCGCCGTGATTCCGTGATTGCGCTCTGTTATGTTGCAGGCGCGAGCTGTGCGGGCCAGCGCGCACCCCGCCGCTACCGCGAAAACACCGGCCTCCACCCGGACAGGACACAGCTCCTCGTTGACCTCGGCGCGTCCAGGCTCTCGTTCTCGTTCCTCTCCGTGCGCGAGGGGCTCACCTACGTCCCCGCCGATTCCGACGCCGTCAGCGCAGCCGCGATGGACGATAGGTTCTTCAAGGTCTTCGCCGCGGATTTCACGAAGAAGACCCGCATCGCGCTCCCCGTCTGCCTGCCACCCACCAGCGCGCGGAGGTGAAGCTGCGCCTCGCGATCGAACACACAAAGTGCACGATCAGCGCGTCGCCCGGCGCCGTGCTCCGCCGAGTCGCTCAAGGAGGGCATGGACCGCTGTGCGATCATTGCGCGTAGACGGTGGGATGCAGATTATCTCCTGTATGAAGAACAGGGAGCAATAAAAGTACTTTAAAAGTGAATTTATCTCAAAAACCTGTCCTACATACAACATCAGGAAAACGGTAGGTTACACTTTGGAAACTTCGACTTTGAGGTCGCAACTTTGAACCACTTTCACTTTCAAAAAATCACTTTCACTTTCAAAAAACAACTTTCACTTTCAAAAAACAACTGTCGTTAACTTTGACTTCGGACTAATATCTATCACTTTGTAACATAACTTTGTACATAACTTTGCAATGACTTACACCTTTACCAACTTTCGCGTCTTTCTAAAAAGGACCTTTGAAGCATGTAGTACTGACTCGGAAACCATCAGTTCTTATCGAGCATCGTTTAAACATTATTTTTGAATACATAGAAATGTAAATACAAATGTTAAACTACTTCATTTTTGCGAACTTCGTCGCAAATGATGTGAACCCCTGCTGAAGCTCGTTGAGCATCCCACGAGAATCCGCTAACTCACTGCGCAGCCTAGAACTTGTAGTTTCCCCTTGTATTATAATACTGACAGAACTTCTCCGTGCCGGAATGCTGCAAAAGAAGTTACCTGCCACGAGTCCGAGTCCCGACCAGTAAGACAGGATGGCTCACCAGGATGGATGCATTTCGCCACGGGCGCTTATTTGGCGTCGACGCAAGCGAGGTTCAGCGCACGGGAGGCGTATCGTATGAATAGTAGATAGCTGGGGATAATTGATAAGATGTGATTGAGATGTGATAAGGAAAAGGCTGAGTAATCAGGATCTCTGCGCCATTTCCGTTTTGGGAAGGGGCCCCTAACAAGATGCCCAGACACTAATTCAGTGCATCACAGTAGGACTTGGCAGATAATATTTAGTAGGCCACCTCGCGCACTGTATTAAATCTGCCTCCGAGAGTTTCAGCATTCTCCATCCGAGAGGTACAAGCTGGGCACTAACTCTCCTTGGGGACTTAGCGAATTTTGCGTTGGTAAACGTAGGTCACGTGCACATGACAGTGTACGCATATGTCCATACCTTGGTCCCGCCGCCCCCGCTGTGCTTGCCATCCCGCGCGCTCATACCACACACTCCTGGACCCAGATACGCCCACCACCACATTCTTGCTCCACCGCTTCCCACCCTCGTCTCGCATCTCAGCACACATGCCACCCCTCAAACTGAACGTCCGATATCACACGAATCGAACGATGCCAGCAACCCAGTAGCCCAGGAAATGGAGATTTCCCCAGCACCCGCAGAATTGTACCAGGGCGGCAGCATGGCTGGAAGGAAGGCGGGGGAATTGTGCGAGGACTTGGGATCAGCACAGGTGCGTACGCTTTGATTTTTTTTGCCGTTTTCATCGCATTCATCCATATATGTCATATCCGCAGCTCCTGCCCTACCCGCAGCGCCGCGCATGAGCAGTACCCGCGGCCATAGTTGGCGAAAATCTGTACGCTGTTTATTCATGTCTAAGTGATTGATAACTTTCTAACTTTTCTAATTAGATATTCGTTTTCCTCGTCCTTCGACAAACTCCAGCCGACTAACTACCCACCCAGGCCTTCGTCGGACGTCGGATATGGTACATTCTTTCTCTCAGTTGAATTCATCTCATATCCTTTACAGGTCTTCCGGCAGCTCCGGGCGCTGCTTTTGTGACCCAAGGCGCGTACTGCGTATCTCTGCTGTTGTACAGTCCCGAAAACCAACGAAATAAATGTTATTTGAACATGACATTAATCGCTCATCGACCTATCTGCCATAGTAATTTTCACAGGTAAGTTGACTTGGAAATATATTTCAGATTGATGGATTACCGATTGCTTTCAGGCTTCAGCGCCATACCCCGCCGCATGATGTGAGCGGGGTATATCCACATTGATGTACAATATTTCGTTCACATTTATGCTACCCATGTTGAGATTGGCCAGTAAGCGCTCGATATTTCGAAAATGGGTGGCGGTGAGTAAGCTATTTTTGCGTTGAATATACATGCTTACCTGTCGTGTTCAGACCATCCGGAGCCAGACAGCACCGCTATCGGCATAGGAAACCTCTCGCGCGCGGTCAGGTCGGCGATATTCACGTGTCGCGTGGCGGCGGCAGGAAATCCCGTTACGTTTCGTGATTCAAGGTATATACCTGGCCATTTGGTTTGCAGGTAAGTCCTGAACTTTGTGTATTCATCGTCGAATTCTGTTTCATGTTTTTTCAGTCCATTATGCAGAGTCCGCAGCAGCTCCGCGTGCCTCGCCGCCACTCGCCTCCACCCCGCACCGCCTTCCCTTCGTTCCTCCCGCCTCTCGCCAACTCACCCTCGCCCCTCAACATGCTCAACCCCGGGCTGCTTCTCTTCACCGTCTGCAGGACGTGTTTGCGCGGACCGCGCGATCCGCCCGACCCGTGTTCGCCGATGGACCGCAGGGCGTTGGAAGGGCAGCGCTGTGCTCGCGCCGCGGTGGGCTATCTCGATGAGGCAGGGTATCTTTTCGAGGAGGAGGGCGATGGATCTGGCGATTGGCGGTGGATCTACGGATAAATGATTGGTGATGCCACTGTCGCGACTCGCGCGCTGACCCCCGGCCACGCTGCACGCAAATGGCGGACGCAGCGTAGCGCACGCGAGCCTGCTGAATGCGGTAAAACCTGGCGTAAAGTCGCGCGCCCATAGGTGACAGCGGGCGTTCGCCGTGTTATGGCGGTGCAGGAAATGCGCCGTGTCTCTGTTAGAAATTGTTCATTTCCCTGAAGTCTACACTAAATAAATTATTGTTTAACCTTCAAACAAATGTATCCCATTTATTTGGTTATTAATGAGCGCATAAAAATCGTACTAATTCTCAAAAATATTGTGCGGGACGGTGGGTGGTGGTGAGCGCAGGGGGATGTTGAGTGTGGGGGTGGTGGGCGCGGGAATAGCGTGTGCGCGGGGATGGTGGCGCAGAGCAAGGGCTGGAGGTGGTGAGTGCATGGGGCGGCGGACTGGACGGCAAGCATGGGGCGGCGAGATGGACGGACAGTGTGTGGTGGAGCAACTGCGGGCAGCAATCGTCGTCGGTGTATACGTACTGCTGGCATCCGCAGGACTGCAAGACTCGTCAGAAGGAATATGTTTTGTCATGTCAGGCCCGGGCCGCCAGGTCGCGCCGCTGCGTCACTGCTCTTGACCTCATACTACATGCCTGAATTCGGTGTCTACGAACAGACATACAAAGAACTGAAAAAGCCCTACCATGTCCACGCATCGCGATCTAAAAACAAGGTGCCTATGCCCATGATAGGTCAGTTTTCCGCGTCTCATGTCATTTCCGAGAACTCACACTTGTGTAGGACGTGTCATCATACACGTCAAGACCCTCGCAAACAGACTGGGGAAACGAAAAAAGCTCACCCTGCATACCCCAAGTCCCAAGGACCCAATATTCCAATCCTTCCCAGACTACGAAAATGAGATCTGCGGATCTTGCGTGAAGGTCGTTTCCGGCGAAATCTCCAAGTCTAAGGTATACATTCCTTTGCTGTTGTAGATGTTCCTGCCGGGACCTGATGCCCTTGAACTTCACCTAGACCTCTGCAGCTCTTCCTCTTCCGAGCGAGGTTATTACAATAAACAAGTTGCAGATCACTGGTTCAATGTTTCCCCAGCGGCGCGGTAAAGAGATAATCATGGGAATTGACCGCTACCTTTTCCGATTTGGCCTTGGCGTTGAAGGTCACGGCCTGTGGATTCTAACAAGTGTTTATAAGGAAATCACCAAGGTAAAACCCGAGCCACGAGGTGAAAAAGGATTCATGTACAGAATCCCCCAGGAACACTGGTCTGGCCCGAAGGGAACACCGGGCTTCGTACGCATTCTATTCGCATTTATGTGCGAAGAGTGGACGTGGGTCTTTATTGACCACAATGCCATGATGACAATACATGTCCTTTGCCTCCGACAACCAGTGACACACGAGGACCTTGTACCGGGATCATTGGTGAGTCTATATCAAGAACATTGACCTGTCTATTTACTCCACCTCACAGATCTGGCCTTACATATGGGGTGTCAATCATGGGCCAAGTCTGATATTCGAAACCCATTTGGCTGTTTCAGGGCTGCACCAGTGGCGCCAGTCTGTCCTGCAGAAACGTGTCCGCGATCAGAAGCCTATCTTCCTCTCGGTGAAGGGCAACCAATTGGTATTCAACGGTTATGGCGCCCAGGAAACGTCCGACATGCTTTTCGAGGCGCTCATCCTGCCAAACACAAGCACTTACGATGTCTGCAAGCTTGATGCTCTGTGGGCTCGATTTGAAGCTGCTGTCTTTAACTACCAGCAACAGTGCTACAGCCTAATACACGCACCTCAAGAGGACACTAAGCTATCTTACATTTCCGGCCTAAAGCCCTTTCGGTTCAATTATGAAGCCCATAAACATTACATTTCCAGCATTACAACATACCGAAAGATGGAAATTCGCATCACGTCGGCGCGGTGGAGTGAGATAAAAAATCTGGGCTTGATCAATCTGTTCAATCCTAGAGCAAGGATGCAGCCTAATGGCATACCCATTGGTCAGTAAGCTTGTGGTTAAGCAGATTGATTTTTCACTGAGATTTTCATCTATTTCAGTTGACGAATCGTTGGGTCCAGAATTTACTGTGGAATATATGAAAGGGCCTCGCCGCAATGCACAAACAGTTCAAATTCCCATGCGTCGAATACAGTTACGAACAGGACCAAAGGCATCGGACAAAAGTGTCTTTGCCTATACGCCGCTGGCGTGCATCTTCGACCACAAACTGCTTGGATGGTGGGCAACCAATGGTGTTTCCTTCATGCCTTATGACGTCTCGAATATCCACAATGCGACCACTCTTGGGCCATACAGCTTTCGGGTCTTTGTCAGTGCAAACCACACATCACTGACTTTGAAGGGTACAACAGAAAAGGATCGAGCCATGAACAAGAAAGCCTATCATGGTCCAATTCGGATCGAACAAGTTGGGCGCGCACGAAGACGGGCAAGGAAGACGATGGCAGAGATTAAAAAGACAATGACGAAGGCGGAAAGGGAGGAGGCTGCAAAGCAGGCTGGAAAGCGTAAGCGGTTGTAGTACATCTAGTCTTTGTGGCCATCATTTGAATCTACAGTGACTGCCGAGATGTGGTATACCCAATCAATCTACCGCTACCAGTACCTGTGTAGTCCTTGAGACGTTTCACTTAATCTAGGACACTGAATGTTCCTCTAGTAGTCCTCATAATGTAAAATAACATAAATATATTCAAGATAGCGCTGCAGTGTACTCCACATGTATAAACAATATTAAATACAGTTACTATGCGGGCATGAGCTATAACACTCGCAATCTACATCCAACAGGCTAACGCACATGCAAAATGCGAGCTTTAGGACTCATGTTCTGTGTCTGACCTATGCAGAAGCAGCGGCGAGGTGGCTGAAATATTTGCGGAGCAGAACGCGGGTAGTCTAAAAAACCGTTGTCCTCTTATTATCAGCCAATGGGACAGTGGCAAGCGTACCTGGACACTTGCGCTCTCATCAACAGCAAAGTTCTCCTCGAGCATCCCGGCGCGTGCACGCATAGGGACATCCTCGTCCCAGATGCTGCCCTCATAGCCGTCAGCTCCCTTCTGCAGGGGCACGACGAAGACGAACTGCTTCGCGGGCGGGCAGCGCGATGTCCGCGAAGGTGCATGAAGGTGTACGTGAGGTCGACGGAGGTGGAGAATATGCGGTCGTTCACGGGACGAGCGTCATGAATTTGTTGCGGGAGAAATTCTCGAAGGCGGACCTCGTCGATTTGAGGACTGTGCTACAGTGAGTCCCTGTGAATGAATGTGGAATGGAGGTGGATGCAGGGCGTACCGAGGAGATCTGAAATTCCTGCGACGACTTTTCCGACGAGTTTCTTGTTTCTCGCACCACTCACTTCCATCGACGATACGGGCAGTCACACGACGTGGATGTGGTATGCATACCTCGACCTTAACGACTCGCTTGTCATCGCCGTCCCTGAAGAACACATGCGAGTGCTCTGCGAATTTGCCATTATCTGGAATTTGAATGCGGGTCCAGCGCAGCTGCTCGACGGTGACGAACGCCTTGGAGATGTGGGCATACTTTGACACGAAGAATGTGCCGAGATGCAGGGCGAATTTCTCAGCGTTGAGGATGTGGGGCGAGATCTTGGCGACGTCTGCGAGGAAGATCAGATGTGGGCTCTCTAATGTACTGAGACGTACAGCACATCATATCACTAGAATGACTGCAGTAGATTTTAGCAAGAAGGTAGTGAGAAATAAAAATTGGGCAAACTGACTCAATTTGCGTAGCCAAGCTCAAGATGTCGATACCGATCCCGTGGAGCTTGACAACGTGGCAGCGATACTGGACGGAAATGGCCAGCGGGTTTTCGATACAGTGTAGGCGTTGCCAGTGCCATCTTGCAGTACCAGGGGTTCTGAAGAAACAGATTAGCCAAAATACACTAGCATAGCGAACCAACTTACCTTGTACGGGGCGAGCAGTAGATGGTCATGCGCCCGCAGACAGTCACTGAGAAAGAGAACAGACATCTGAGTGAAATGGGTTGAAATATAAGCGTACATCAGGCGCTGAATAGATGACTTACAGAAATTTGCGCATGCCTGGCGCACGTACTGTTTGCGAATCGCGCCGCGGGCGGGGAAGAGGAATCCAGTCACAAGATACCTGCAGCCGACTGTAACTGAGAGTAGATGGAACAAATATAACATGCTCACCTTCTCAGATACACCCATTCTCACACCCAAAACTGCCTCGCTCACACAAGATACCCTAACCCGCCCCCTTGCTGTCCTGCGGCTGCTGGCGATGTTCGCGTGATGCGGATTCGTCGATTTCGTTCGATTCGCGTGTGATGGGACCTTCGAGTTGAGGGGCGATGGCCATCCTGGGTTACGAGGAGGCGGAGGGAGGCGATGGGGGATCGAGCGGTTGGAGACAAGAGCGACGAGCGACTCGAACGCGCCGAGGGCGCACGCCAAGTCGTTTCTGACTCCGACGGACCGACGGGCCGCCTACCTTCCGCAGAAAACATAAGCGCTACACGGAAGGGGGGGTTAGGCGAGCGCGGGGCGGTGAGAGCTGTGGAATGCGAGCGCGCGTACGAAAGTGAGGAGGTGAATGAGGTGCGCAGTTGGAAGGGTTAGGGCGTGCGTGGGTGAGATGGGAGCGCGAGGGCGCGCGAAACAATGCGCTGATACGGCTGCAATCGGTCTATGCGTGTAAATCCGCTAGATTTTCGATTTTAGCCGTACTCCACTATTTAGACAAGGGGAGCTAGGAGGTACCCGACCTAGCTAGCTCCAGTGAAATAACAGAGACATAAGCACCTACTCAGAGACTGTGACAGACAGCAATTGACTCGTGCAGATATGTACGCAGTTAATAAACTCAGAGACAGTAAAACTCAGAACGGGTATTGGTGGTCGAGACTACCCAAATGGAGTCCTGCTAGCTCACA